>JAHFZB010000362.1:4311-38896 GCA_036884735.1 Huso huso
GAATCAAAGGTGACACCAAGGTTTGGGCAGAGGAGGAAGGGGAAAGGGGTGATAGAATCAAGGGAAATTCAGATAGAAAGGTCTGTAGAGGGAGGCGAAGAAGAAGGAATATAGAGGAGATCAGATTTTTTGAAAACTGTTCTTACCTCTTCAGCCTCACGCTTCGCAATGCTCTCCAGGTTTTTCTGAAGTGGTGAATATAGGCCATTGCCTGGTTCAGGCCACTCTCAGTTCTCTCAGAAACAGAGTTTCACATAGTTCAGAAAATCCTCCATTTTCGTCTGCAAATGTTATTTTTTCCTACCAAGGCCTGAATTCTGTAAACCAATGCGGTCTTCTCCATTGGGCACAGTTTGAACATTGGTCTCTGCTAAGCAAAAGAAATCATGTGTCCAGGTTTCACTGTGTGTAGTTTTCCGTTTACACTTTCCAGTGTTCTGGAACATCTTTTGCCCCCTTGCCCGATCACATGGCTGAAACAGCTGCACAAGATTTCTTTGAATGTGGTCATTTCTAGCTACAGTGCAGGGAATCCTGCCTGAATCGACTGTAGGGGTTCCCTGTTGTACTTCAGCTAGTGAGGTTTGCATGTTGTTAAACAAACCGCTAAAAGAACTGGGTGAACACATCCCAGTACCAGTCTGTGATCCTGAGCCAGCAGTGGCTGTGCTTTCTGACTCTCTCTTCAAAATCCTTGCAGCTTCTTGAAGGAGTCGAGCAGCCTCAACATTAGCACTCTCACCACTACAAAAGGAACAGAACTGAAATCATATATTCACATAAACTAAAATAAAATTAATTAATTTAGCAGATGCTTTTTATCCAAAGCTATTTACATACGGGCCAACGGCAGTGCCCCACCAGAATCAAACCTCAAACACATGGTTGCAAGTCCGGAATCCTAACCACCACTCAACACTGCCGCACTGATAAATGTACATATATATATATATATATATATAATGCTGCGAGTATTTTACACACACAACTGCAGCACATGTTTGACCTCACAAGAACTAGGAGAACCGTCCTGCTTACACCCTTGTGCTACTCCAAGTATTGATCAGCTTTAAAATAAATTTTAAAAAAAAACTTAACTCTAAATACCTGTACATCTAGCAAGTTATTAATACAAATGATAGGTACATTGGTACAATAAAATACAAATCTTAAGTCAACCGGTACAACTGTATAATAAAGCTACTGATGCAACATCTCATACAGGTCGCTGCAGTAGACGAGGGGAAATTCATTCTTGAAATACTCATTTTTACCAACTTCCCCCGCCAAAAAAATTAAAATAAAATAAATAACTTGCCTTGATACACGTCTGTCTCTTAATTCGACCAGAATACTGTACCTACTGTAAGAATAATCAAAAACCCATCACGATTTTCCAATACTTACTTTTAAATACAGGTACCAATCCCCACCCACCCCCGTTATATACACTATATACTAGAAAACAAAACAAAAAAAACAGTGACAAATGTGGTCACTATACTCTCTCAGATCATTATAAGTTGGTTATATATAGCTAAATTGTATCATGCATCGTCTATGTTATGAGCACATGTGATCGAGTATTAATTTTTATACAATAACAAACGAATATAAAAAGAAAACTCGGAAAAAAAAAACTCGAACTTGCCTTAATTCAGGTCTATCCGCCATCTGTAACGTGAGCGATGCACCAGGAGGATTGTGGGTCCACAGTTTCCATGGCAACCCTGGTAAACGAATACGGTCTTCATGTTAATGATCCGCACGCAGAATACCATGTTGCATAATCACAATCAGCAAGCAGAATAACATGATCATAATCATGATCATGATCAGCAAGCAGAATACCATTGCGGAAGTGCATCTTAATTTAGGCACGGATCACCCTTCATAAGTATCATGTGACACACTTGCAGAAATTGAATGTTAAGCAACATTAATGACGTGCAGTGGCGAATCATGACCACAAGGTGTCAGTAATAGATTGGCTAGTAACCCAGCTAACACAATGATGTGCCCAGAACGTTAGGAGAATGTTATTCGAAAGTCAGGATAACATGAAGTAATTTTAAAGAACATTTTTTTGAAGGTTTTCGTAATGTTACGAGAACGTTCGTAACTAATGTTATGAAATAACATTGACGCTGCTTTCAGGTAACATTGCCAACGACACAAAATGATGAATTTATTCCCAGTTAATTAGGATCCCTCTTGTAAATGTACTCCCTACTATCCTACCAGCCAATCTCCCGATCCTGCTCTCCTACAGCAGTGGTCTCTTCAATAAACACAAACACACAACTAACCCAATTACATGAGAGTATTCAATTTTCAGCCTCCTATCACATTCGCTGATTTTTGAGAGCCTGCCTAATTGTTCAAATTTTCCATAGGCTTAAAGCAGTGCTCGACTTATTTTAATTGCTAAAAATCATGTTTTTTTGCTGGAATCTCTAACAGCAGCGGTCGGCTATTATGGCCAGCCTCTGGGGCTGCTTCTAAAGGGAATCCCCAGCTCTAAGCAGGTGTTCAACCCGGCCACATAACGAATTCCAGCTTGTGGAACTCCAGCGCGGCCAACCCAGGCTAACACTGAGTGTTCACCACGAGGAACAGGGGACCTGCATTTTTAATTGATGTTCCCTTGGGACATGCACATTGAAGTGAATATAGAAAGTCTGCATTTCTCAGCGTCGCTCTCTCTTTTTACACCTGCGCTTGCGCATTGAAGTGAAATCGAAAGACTGCATTTCCCAGCGTCGCTCTCTCGTTTTACAGCTGCGCTTGCGCAATGAAGTGAATACAGTGTCAGCGTGCGTTCACGGAGATAATGCTGCGCAGATCTTGTGCAGAATGTGACCAATTTATCCAATGACCTTCTATGAACTGGTCAGATTCTGCACATAATGAACTACTTGAACGCACCCTTAATGTCTCCCTTTCACAGCTGCCCGGTTCAGCGCAGTTAATTCAGAAGCGGTTCTGTAATTACAAATATTAAGGAAGCGCATTGCTACCTTACAAAAATAAATAAATAATAATAATAATGAAACACATATTTACATGAAAGGAAAATATCACGTATGTACATGACAACAAGAAAAACGTAATTATTATTATTGTTATTATTTATTAGCCGACTCACTTGTCCAGGGTAATGTCGGTTTACGGATCGAAAACAGTATAGTACAAAACAATTTAAAAAAAAAAAAAAAACTGTCTCAACCTGGATTTGAACCCAGGACCTCTCGCACCCAAAGCGAGAATCATACCCCTAGACCAACGAGCCAGCTGCCGGTTTTAGCCGGCGGCCGACGCGTGTGTGATACAGTCTCTGGCAGCAAAATAAGCGCAGCATGACCAGAGTCCCGTTCCGTCTGCCGGTGCGGAATGCTGCTGGCACCTCAGAGGAGGGGGGCTTAATACTCGCCAACGCAACCTTCTTTATTTTTTGGCATTCTTATAGTGCTGCTTTTTTTTTTTTTTTTAATTCGCAGCACGAAAACTAGGATTCACATGTGTTTCACGTAACACTTTTTCAATTCATTCATCTGGTCACAGTGTTTTACCGCTACAGCAGGACCCGGCAATGCTTTTAATGCAATCGGCATTAAAAGCTGCCACGTCAGTGAACTGCACGAGTACTCTCGCTCTCATTTCAGACAAGGGGGTTTGAATTGCCTTCTAGCCGCTCTCGCTCACGCCGGGCGCCGTGGCGTGTGTCTGTAATCCCAGCTACAGGGGCGGGTCGAGGCTGGCGGATCGCTTGAGCACGGGAGCTCTGTGCTGCAACTGGCTGTGCCGATCGGGAGTCCGCACTTAGCACGGCATCGACATGGCATATCTGGGGGAGCTCGTGAATGCCAGGTCGTCTAAGGAGGGGTGAACCGGCCCAGGTCGGGAACGGAGCAGGTCAAAACCCCCGTGTCGCACCAGTAGTGGGACTGCTCCTGTGAGCTGACGTTGCAGTGCATCCTTTGCAAAACAACGAAACCCAGCCTCCTTTTTTTTATTTATTTTTTGAAGTACATGCTGACTAACTGATCCATTCCAAACATATCAAAACGAAATCCCACCTAAACTACTTTCCTCATTTATAGCGACCGCTTCTCGATGCCCATAGAAATGCTAGCCGCCAGTTAAAGAAGTCAGACGGCCCAAACAGGCAACAGCACACAGCTCGGAGACACGGCAAAATTACAGTGCTCTCGACAGGTACACCCAATAGAAAAACGTCTCCCATCTAACAGAACAGCTAGGTCTGCACTTCTTTTGAAACTCGGGGACCAAAACAGTGGCAGACACTGGCTCGTTGGTCTGTTATTATTTATTTCTTAGCAGACGCCCTTATCCAGGGCGACTTACAATCGCAAGCAAATACAAAATACATTCAAGTGTTACAATACAAGTAATACAATAAGAGCAAAATACAATCATTTTTTGTTCAAGTGTGACAAGCCACAATTCAATAATACAGCAGATAATAGTGATAGTTACATCAGGATATGATTAAATAGTGATAGTTACATCAGGATGTGATTAAATACAAAGTACTACAGGTTAAACACTTGGCAGATTACAGTATTCTGAAGTACAGGATTAAATGCAGTAAAAAAGGGGGGCAGATAAGAGCAAAATAAAGCACATTTACATGAAGGGTGATAGTGTCCCAGGATACAAACAGAGGAGTTCTACAGGTGCTCTTTGAAGAGGTGAGTCTTAAGGAGGCGCGGAATGTGGTCAGGGACTGGGCAGTCCTGACATCTGTGGAAGGTCATTCCACCACTGCGGAGCAAGGGTGGAGAAGGAGCGGGCTCTGGAGGCAGGGGAGCGAAGGAGGTAGAGCCAGTCTTCTAGTGCAGGCGGAGCGGAGGTCGAGTGGGGGTGTAGGGAGAGATGAGGGTCTGGAGGTAGCTGGGTGCAGTCTGGTCAAGGCATCTGTGGCGAGTACAAGAGTCTTGAACTGGATGCGAGCGGTGATCGGGAGCCAGTGGAGCGAGCGGAGTAGTGGAGTAGCGTGGGCGAAGCGAGGCAGAGAGAACACCAGGCGGGCAGCAGAGTTCTGGATGAGCTGGAGCGGACGGGTGGCGGACGCAGGGGAGGCCAGCCAGGAGGAGTTGCAGTAGTCTAGGCGGGAGAGTACCAGGGCCTGGACCAGGAGCTGGGTAGCATAGTTTCGGTGCGAGAGGTTCCCGGTTCAAATCCCGGACGAGCCCGCTTTTAATTCTTTTGTATTACACTTTTCCAATTACTACGCATTGCCGGTACGCACGCTCAAATTCCATGAACAACAACATCACAGCGACTAAGGGCTGATTGCACAGTGGTTAAACGAGGACTGCAGTCTTTGTTGAGTCTGCAAAGCAACTGCTTATGCATTAAACACAATTCTGATGTAACAGACTATAAAACCATTCAGCATCGAGTTTCTGTAGTTTATACAGCACTGTTTATTTTGGTAACGCATATGCTTGTATTGTTTTGGTGTGTGGTCTAAAACAACCACAAAACTAGTGTAACAGATGGGCATTTTGTAGGTACAGTTGTTTGTGTACATGTACAATCTAGCACTAGAACGGGTTAATTCATCTTTTCACACTGCACTAGGTGCTGCTAATAGTGAAGGGGATGTGGGGCTGCTCAATGCCTTGCTCACTGGGTGTGCTTCTATTCTTTTAAACAAAGTAAGGAGAGGAGAGGAGAGGGGAGGAGAGAGTAAAGAGGAGAGGAGAGAGGGGAGAGGGGAGGAGAAGAGGGGGAGGGGAGAGGTGGAGAGGGCAGCAGCAGTATTCCTCAGTCCAGGAAGGACAGCTCCATGCACTCCCCAGCCTCGGGTGAAGCATGCGGTCGCCAGCCGCTCCATATCATCCAGGCTCAACAAGCGCAGCCTCCGCTCGTAATCCTGAGAGAGAGGCAGAGGGAGAGACACAGAGTCACAACTACACGCTGCACTACACCTGCATTTCAGAGTGTGTGTGCTGCAGCTGTGATTGTGTGTGCGTCTCTGTGTCACTGTACAGCTGTGTCTGTGTGTGTCTGTATAACATTGTGCATGTGCTGCAGCTAGGATTGTGTGTGTAGCAGTGTTTATTGTGTTCAATTTATCTTGTGTAGCTGCTCCAGACTATCACTGTGTCTGTGTGTGTGTGTGTGTCTGTTTGTGTGTGTGTGTGTGTGTATATAGCAGTGTGTGTGTTTATTGTGTTCAGGTTACCTTGTGTTGCTGCTCCAGACTCTCACTGTGTGTCTGTGTGTGTGTGTCTGTGTGTGTGTGTGTAGCAGTGTGTGTGTTTATTGTGTTCAGGTTACCTTGTGTTGCTGCTCCAGACTCTCACTGTGTCGGCAGGGCTGAAGTGTTTGTTCAGAAGAGCAGACAGGCTGTGCCACACTGACCCGGGGTGAGGCGGGCGTGAGAGGAGGGGTTAGAGGAGGGGTTAGGCGGGGGGTGAGAGGAGGGGCGAGGGGTGACAGGAGGGGTGAGGCGCACTGACAAGGTCCACATAGTCTCTAAGAAACAAAAGAATAAATAAGAAATTCAGCCCACTATAACACTGATAGCATTGAAGCTCCATTCTTACTTTCCTTCTGCAGTAATAGTCCTTTGATAGTAAAAGTCTTTTAAATTACATCAATGTGAGACATTGTGTTGTGCACAACAGAAATTACTGGCACGGAAACAAACATCGTACTCAATATTAATGTTAAAAAATAAAAATATTTTAATTATATAAAATGACAATTACTTACGAGTACTCCACATTGAAAACATTACATACCTGTACAGTCCACTACAAGAAGCATGGTGCTTGTTGTAATAATTTTGAACATGGGATGTGTTGTCATGTGATGACATAGATAGTTGAGTCTCTTCAGATATCTCCATAACAACATCATCTTCCAAATCAGTGTCATCAGGCTGTCTGAAAACAGTTAACAAAGACATAGATGCGTTGAATGTCAAAACATATTTACCACAGATACAAGTCAACCACTATGTTGTAAAAAAGAAATGAGCAATTTAAATTACAAATACACCAGAAAAATAGATGACCTTCCACAGTTTTCAAAGTGTTCTGAAAGGCATTGCATAGGGATATCTTTTTCACACCTCTTGCACTTCTCCATGACCACCTCTTGACACTACAACAAACAAACACACATTTATTTTTAACATGCTTCATTTTTATAGTATGTGTTACATGTGCATTTACACCTTAACCCAGTGATCTCCAGTCCTGATCGTCGAGGGCCATAGTCCAGCAGGTTTAATGCAATAGATATTGCTCAAAAAGAGACGGTAGAGCGTGCCAGTGAAGAAATATGTTGAGAGTTGGAAAGGAGGAATCAAAGGTGACACCAAGGTTTGGGCAGAGGAGGAATGGGAAAGGGTGATAGAATCAAGGGAAATTCAGATAGAAAGGTCTGTAGAGGGAGGCGAAGAAGAAGGAATATAGAGGAGATCAGATTTTGAAAACTGTTCTTACCTCTTCAGCCTCACGCCGCAATGCTCTCCAGGTTTTTTTCTGAAGTGGTCAATATAGGCCATTGCCTGGTTCAGGCCACTCTCAGTTCTCTCAGAAACAGAGTTTCACATAGTTCAGAAAATCCTCCATTTTTGTCTGCAAATGTTATTTTTTTTTTTCTACCAAGGCCTGAATTCTGTAAACCAATGCGGTCTTCTCCATTGGGCACAGTTTGAACATTGGTCTCTGCTAAGCAAAAGAAATCATGTGTCCAGGTTTCACTGTGTGTAGTTTTCCGTTTACACTTTCCAGTGTTCTGGAACATCTTTTGCCCCCTTGCCCGATCACATGGCTGAAACAGCTGCACAAGATTTCTTTGAATGTGGTCATTTCTAGCTACAGTGCAGGGAATCCTGCCTGAATCGACTATAGGGGTTCCCTGTTGTACTTCAGCTAGTGAGGTTTGCATGTTGTTAAACAAACCGCTAAAAGAACTGGGTGAACACATCCCAGTACCAGTCTGTGATCCTGAGCCAGCAGTGGCTGTGCTTTCTGACTCTCTCTTCAAAATCCTTGCAGCTTCTTGAAGGAGTCGAGCAGCCTCAACATTAGCACTCTCACCACTACAAAAGGAACAGAACTGAAATCATATATTCACATAAACTAAAATAAAATTAATTAATTTAGCAGATGCTTTTATCCAAAGCTATTTACATACGGGCCAACGGCAGTGCCCCACCCGGGAATCAAACCTCAAACACATGGTTGCAAGTCCGGAATCCTAACCACCACTCAACACTGCCGCACTGATAAATGTACATATATATATAATGAATGCTGCGAGTATTTTACACACACAACTGCAGCACATGTTTGACCTCACAAGAACTAGGAGAACCGTCCTGCTTACACCCTTGTGCTACTCCAAGTATTGATCAGCTTTAAAATAAATTTTTAAAAAAAACTTAACTCTAAATACCTGTACATCTAGCAAGTAATTAATACAAATGATAGGTACATTGGTACAATAAAATACAAATCTTAAGTCAACCGGTACAACTGTATAATAAAGCTACTGATGCAACATCTCATACAGGTCGCTGCAGTAGACGAGGGGAAATTCATTCTTGAAATACTCATTTTTACCAACTTCCCCGCCAAAAAAAAATTAAAATAAAATAAATAACTTGCCTTGATACACGTCTGTCTCTTAATTCGACCAGAATACTGTACCTACTGTAAGAATAATCAAAACCCATCACGATTTTCCAATACTTACTTTTAAATACAGGTACCAATCCCCACCCACCCCGTTATATACACTATATACTAGAAAACAAAAACAAAAAACAGTGACAAATGTGGTCACTATACTCTCTCAGATCATTATAAGTTGGTTATATATAGCTAAATTGTATCATGCATCGTCTATGTTATGAGCACATGTGATCGAGTATTAATTCTTATACAATAACAAACGAATATAAAAAAAAACTCGGGAAAAAAAAACTCGAACTTGCCTTAATTCAGGTCTATCCGCCATCTGTAACGTGAGCGATGCACCAGGAGGATTGTGGGTCCACAGTTTCCATGGCAACCCTGGTAAACGAATACGGTCTTCATGTTAATGATCCGCACGCAGAATACCATGTTGCATAATCACAATCAGCAAGCAGAATAACATGATCATAATCATGATCATGATCAGCAAGCAGAATACCATTGCGGAAGTGCATCTTAATTTAGGCACGGATCACCCTTCATAAGTATCATGTGACACACTTGCAGAAATTGAATGTTAAGCAACATTAATGACGTGCAGTGGCGAATCATGACCACAAGGTGTCAGTAATAGATTGCATAGTAACCCAGCTAACACAATGATGGGCCCAGAACGTTAGGAGAATGTTATTCGAAAGTCAGGATAACATGAAGTAATTTTTAAAGAACATTTTTTTGGAAGGTTTTCGTAATGTTACGAGAACGTTCGTAACTAATGTTATGAAATAACATTGACGCTACTTTCAGGTAACATTGCCAACGACACAAAATGATGAATTTATTCCCAGTTAATTAGGGTCCCTCTTGTAAATGTACTCCCTACTATCCTACCAGCCAATCTCCCGATCCTGCTCTCCTACAGCAGTGGTCTCTTCAATAAACACAAACACACAACTAACCCAATTACATGAGAGTATTCAATTTTCAGCCTCCTATCACATTCGCTGATTTTTGAGAGCCTGCCTAATTGTTCAAATTTTCCATAGGCTTAAAGCAGTGCTCGACTTATTTTAATTGCTAAAAAATCATGTTTTTGCTGGAATCTCTAACAGCAGCGGTCGGCTATTATGGCCAGCCTCTGGGGCTGCTTCTAAAGGTGTTCAATCCCCAGCTCTCGTGCACCGCAGGTGTTCATTTAACCCGAGACACGGAACCCAGGAACTCAGCTCCGCCGGGATGAGCAGGTGTTCACCACGAGCTCGTGGAACTCCAGCGCGGCCACATAACACTCGTGCACCGCGGGGAACAGGGGACCTGCATTTAACTGATGTTCCCTTGGGACATGCACATTGAAGTGAATATAGAAAGTCTGCATTTCTCAGCGTCGCTCTCTCTTTTTACACCTGCGCTTGCGCATTGAAGTGAAATCGAAAGACTGCATTTCCCAGCGTCGCTCTCTCGTTTTACAGCTGCGCTTGCGCAATGAAGTGAATACAGTGTCAGCGTGCGTTCACGGAGATAATGCTGCGCAGATCTTGTGCAGAATGTGACCAATTTATCCAATGACCTTCTATGAACTGGTCAGATTCTGCACATAATGAACTACTTGAACGCACCCCTAATGTCTCCCTTTCACAGCTGCCCGGTTCAGCGCAGTTAATTCAGAAGCGGTTCTGTAATTACAAATATTAAGGAAGCGCATTGCTACCTTACAAAAAAATAAATAAATAATAATAATAATAAAACACATATTTACATGAAAGGAAAATATCACGTATGTACATGACAACAAGAAAAACGTAATTATTATTATTGTTATTATTTATTAGCCGACTCACTTGTCCAGGGTAATGTCGGTTTACGGATCGAAAACAGTATAGTACAAAACAATTTAAAAAAAAAAAAACTGTCTCAACCTGGATTTGAACCCAGGACCTCTCGCACCCAAAGCGAGAATCATACCCCTAGACCAACGAGCCAGCTGCCGGTTTTAGCCGGCGGCCGACGCGTGTGATACAGTCTCTGGCAGCAAAATAAGTGCAGCATGACCAGAGTCCCGTTCCGTCTGCCGGTGCGGAATGCTGCTGGCACCTCAGAGGAGGGGGGCTTAATACTCGCCAACGCAACCTTCTTTATTTTTTGGCATTCTTATAGTGCTGCTTTTTTTTTTTTTTTTTTATTCGCAGCACGAAAACTAGGATTCACATGTGTTTCACGTAACACTTTTTCAATTCATTCATCTGGTCACAGTGTTTTACCGCTACAGCAGGACCCGGCAATGCTTTTAATGCAATCGGCATTAAAAGCTGCCACGTCAGTGAACTGCACGAGTACTCTCGCTCTCATTTCAGACAAGGGGGTTTGAATTGCCTTCTAGCCGCTCTCGCTCACGCCGGGCGCCGTGGCGTGTGTCTGTAATCCCAGCTACAGGGGCGGGTCGAGGCTGGCGGATCGCTTGAGCACGGGGCTCTGTGCTGCAACTGGCTGTGCCGATCGGGAGTCCGCACTTAGCACGGCATCGACCTGGCATATCTGGGGAGCTCGTGAATGCCAGGTCGTCTAAGGAGGGGTGAACCGGCCCAGGTCGGGAACGGAGCAGGTCAAAACCCCCGTGTCGCACCAGTAGTGGGACTGCTCCTGTGAGCTGACGTTGCAGTGCATCCTTTGCAAAACAACGAAACCCAGCCTCCTTTTTTCTATTTATTTTTTTTTGAAGTACATGCTGACTAACTGATCCATTCCAAACATATCAAAACGAAATCCCACCTAAACTACTTTCCTCATTTATAGCGACCGCTTCTCGATGCCCATAGAAATGCTAGCCGCCAGTTAAAGAAGTCAGACGGCCCAAACAGGCAACAGCACACAGCTCGGAGACACGGCAAAATTACAGTGCTCTCGACAGGTACACCCAATAGAAAAACGTCTCCCATCTAACAGAACAGCTAGGTCTGCACTTCTTTGGAAACTCGGGGACCAAAACAGTGGCAGACACTGGCTCGTTGGTCTGTTATTATTTATTTCTTAGCAGACGCCCTTATCCAGGGCGACTTACAATCGCAAAGCAAATACAAAATACATTCAAGTGTTACAATACAAGTAATAAAATAAGAGCAAGAAATACAATCATTTTTGTTCAAGTGTGACAAACCACAATTCAATAATACAGCAGATAATAGTGATAGTTACATCAGGATATGATTAAATAGTGATAGTTACATCAGGATGTGATTAAATACAAAGTACTACAGGTTAAACACTTGGCAGATTACAGTATTCTGAAGTACAGGATTAAATGCAGTAAAATAGGGGGCAGATAAGAGCAAAATAAAGCACATTTGAATGAAGGGTGATAGTGTCCCAGGATACAAACAGAGGAGTTCTACAGGTGCTCTTTGAAGAGGTGAGTCTTAAGGAGGCGCCAGAATGTGGTCAGGGACTGGGCAGTCCTGACATCTGTAGGAAGGTCATTCCACCACTGCGGAGCAAGGGTGGAGAAGGAGCGGCTCTGGAGGCAGGGGAGCGAAGGAGGTAGAGCCAGTCTTCTAGTGCAGGCGGAGCGGAGAGGTCGAGTGGGGTGTAGGGAGAGATGAGGGTCTGGAGGTAGCTGGGTGCAGTCTGGTCAAGGCATCTGTAGGCGAGTACAAGAGTCTTGAACTGGATGCGAGCGGTGATCGGGAGCCAGTGGAGCGAGCGGAGTAGTGGAGTAGCGTGGGCGGGCGAGGCAGAGAGAACACCAGGCGGGCAGCAGAGTTCTGGATGAGCTGGAGCGGACGGGTGGCGGACGCAGGGAGGCCAGCCAGGAGGGAGTTGCAGTAGTCTAGGCGGGAGAGTACCAGGGCCTGGACCAGGAGCTGGGTAGCATAGTTTCGGGTGCGAGAGGTTCCCCGGTTCAAATCCCGGACGAGCCCGTTTTTAATTCTTTTGTATTACACTTTTCCAATTACTACGCATTGCCGGTACGCACGCTCAAATTCCATGAACAACAACATCACAGCGACTAAGGGCTGATTGCACAGTGGTTAAACGAGGACTGCAGTCTTTGTTGAGTCTGCAAAGCAACTGCTTATGCATTAAACACAATTCTGATGTAACAGACTATAAAACCATTCAGCATCGAGTTTCTGTAGTTTATACAGCACTGTTTATTTTGGTAACGCATATGCTTGTATTGTTTTGGTGTGTGGTCTAAAACAACCACAAAACTAGTGTAACAGATGGGCATTTTGTAGGTACAGTTGTTTGTGTACATGTACAATCTAGCACTAGAACGGGTTAATTCATCTTTTCACACTGCACTAGGTGCTGCTAATAGTGAAGCGGGATGTGGGGCTGCTCAATGCCTTGCTCACTGGGTGTGCTTCTATTCTTTTAAACAAAGTAAGGAGAGAGGAGGGGGGGGGAGAGAGTAAAGAGGAGAGGAGAGAGGGGGAGAGGGGAGGAGAAGAGGGGGAGGGGAGAGGTGGAGAGGGCAGCAGCAGTATTCCTCAGTCCAGGAAGGACAGCTCCATGCACTCCCCAGCCTCGGGTGAAGCATGCGGGTCGCCAGCCGCTCCATATCATCCAGGCTCAACAAGCGCAGCCTCCGCTCGTAATCCTGAGAGAGAGGCAGAGGGAGAGACACAGAGTCACAACTACACGCTGCACTACACCTGCATTTCAGAGTGTGTGTGCTGCAGCTGTGATTGTGTGTGTGCGTCTCTGTGTCACTGTACAGCTGTGTCTGTGTGTGTCTGTATAACATTGTGCATGTGCTGCAGCTAGGATTGTGTGTGTAGCAGTGTTTATTGTGTTCAATTTATCTTGTGTAGCTGCTCCAGACTATCACTGTGTCTGTGTGTGTGTGTGTGTCTGTTTGTGTGTGTGTGTGTGTGTGTATATAGCAGTGTGTGTGTTTATTGTGTTCAGGTTACCTTGTGTTGCTGCTCCAGACTCTCACTGTGTGTCTCTGTGTGTGTGTGTGTCTGTGTGTGTGTGTGTAGCAGTGTGTGTGTTTATTGTGTTCAGGTTACCTTGTGTTGCTGCTCCAGACTCTCACTGTGTCGGCAGGGCTGAAGTGTTTGTTCAGAAGAGCAGACAGGCTGTGCCACACTGACCCGGGGTGAGGCGAGGCGTGAGAGGAGGGGTGAGAGGAGGGGTTAGGCGAGGGGTGAGAGGAGGGGCGAGGGGTGACAGGAGGGGTGAGGCGCACTGACAAGGTCCACATAGTCTCTAAGAAACAAAAGAATAAATAAGAAATTCAGCCCACTATAACACTGATAGCATTGGAGCTCCATTCTTACTTTCCTTCTGCAGTAATAGTCCTTTGATAGTAAAAGTCTTTTAAATTACATCAATGTGAGACATTGTGTTGTGCACAACAGAAATTACTGGCACGGAAACAAACATCGTACTCAATATTAATGTTAAAAAATAAAAATATTTTAATTATATAAAATGACAATTACTTACAGTACTCCACATTGAAAACATTACATACCTGTACAGTCCACTACAAGAAGCATGGTGCTTGTTGTAATAATTTTGAACATGGGATGTGTTGTCATGTGATGACATAGATAGTTGAGTCTCTTCAGATATCTCCATAACAACATCATCTTCCAAATCAGTGTCATCAGGCTGTCTGAAAACAGTTAACAAAGACATAGATGCGTTGAATGTCAAAACATATTTACCACAGATACAAGTCAACCACTATGTTGTAAAAAGAAATGAGCAATTTAAATTACAAATACACCAGAAAAATAGATGACCTTCCACAGTTTTCAAAGTGTTCTGAAAGGCATTGCATAGGGATATCTTTTTTCACACCTCTTGCACTTCTCCATGACCACCTCTTGACACTACAACAAACAAACACACATTTATTTTTAACATGCTTCATTTTTATAGTATGTGTTACATGTGCATTTACACCTTAACCCAGTGATCTCCAGTCCTGATCGTCGAGGGCCATAGTCCAGCAGGTTTAATGCAATAGATATTGCTCAAAAAGAGACAGTAAGAGCGTGCCAGTGAAGAAATATGTTGAGAGTTGGAAAGGGAGGAATCAAAGGTGACACCAAGGTTTGGGCAGAGGAGGAAGGGGAAAGGGTGATAGAATCAAGGGAAATTCAGATAGAAAGGTCTGTAGAGGGAGGCGAAGAAGAAGGAATATAGAGGAGATCAGATTTTGACAACTGTTCTTACCTCTTCAGCCTCACGCTTCGCAATGCTCTCCAGGTTTTTCTGAAGTGAAGTGGTTCAGGCCACTCTCAGTTCTCAAATATAGGCCATTGCCTGGTTCAGGCCAACATCTCAGTTCTCTCCTTTCAATTGAAACAGAGTTTCACATAGTTCAGAAAATCCTCCATTTTTGTCTGCAAATGTTATTTTTTTCCTACCAAGGCCTGAATTCTGTAAACCAATGCGGTCTTCTCCATTGGGCACAGTTTGAACATTGGTCTCTGTAAGCAAAAGAAATCACGTGTCCAGGTTTCACTGTGTGTAGTTTTCCGTTTACACTTTCCAGTTTTCTGGAACATCTTTTGCCCCCTTGCCCGATCACATGGCTGAAACAGCTGCACAAGATTTCTTTGAATGTGGTCATTTCTAGCTACAGTGCAGGGAATCCTGCCTGAATCGACTGTAGGGGTTCCTTGTTGTACTTCAGCTAGTGAGGTTTGCATGTTGTTAAACAAACCTCTAAAAGAACTGGGTGAACACATCCCAGTACCAGTCTGTGATCCTGAGCCAGCAGTGGCTGTGCTTTCTGACTCTCTCTTCAAAATCCTTGCAGCTTCTTGAAGAAGTCGAGCAGCCTCAACATTGGCACTCTCACCACTACAAAAGGAACGGAACTGAAATCATATATTCACATAAACTAAAATAAAATTAATTAATTTAGCAGATGCTTTTATCCAAAGCTATTTACATACCCGGGAATCAAACCCCAAACACTTGGTTGCAAGTCCGAATCCTAACCACCACTCTACACTGCCGCACTGATAAATGTACATATATATATATATATATATATATATATATATATATAAATGAATGCTGCATTTTACACACACAACTGCAGCACTTGTTTGACCTCACAAGAACTAGGAGAACTGTCCTGCTTACACCCTTTGTGCTACTCCAAGTATTGATCAGCTTTAAAATAAATTTAAAAAAAAAAAAAACTTAACTCTAAATACCTGTACATCTAGCAAGTAATTAATACAAATGAACATGATAAAATACAAATCTTAAGTCAACCGGTACAACTGTATAATACTGATGCAACATCTCTCAGACAGGTCGCTGCAGTAGACGACGGAAATTAATTCTTGAAATACTCATTTTTACCCACTTCCCCATAAAAAAAAAAAATTAAATAAAATAAATAACTTGCCTTGATACGTCTGTCTCTTAATCCGACCAGAATACTGTACCTACTGTAATAATATTCAAAACCCATCACGATTTTCCAATACTTACTTTTAAATACAGGTACCATTCCCCACCACCCACCACCGTTTTACAGTTACATACACTATATACTACAAAACAAAAACAAAAAAAACAGTGACAAATGTGGTCACTATACTCTCTCAAATCATTATAAGTTGGTTATCTATAGCTAAATTGTATCATGCATCGTCTATGTTATGAGCACATGTGATCGAGTATTAATTTTTATACAATAACAAACGAATATAAAAAAAAAACTCGGAAAAAAAACTCGAACTTGCCTTAATTCAGGTCTATCCACCATCTTTAACGTGAGCGATGCACCAGGAGGATTGTGGGTCCACAGTTTCCATGGCAACCCTGGTAAACGAATACGGTCTTCATGTTAATGATCCGCAAGCAGAATACCATGTTGCATAATCACAATCAGCAAGCAGAATAACATGATCATAATCATGATCATGATCACAATCAGCAAACAAATACATGAATACCATTGCGGATCAGTGCATCCATTGCGGAAGTGCATTTAGGCACGGATCACCCTCCATAAGTATCATGTGACACACTTGCAGAAATTGAATGTTAAGCAACATTAATGACGTGCAGTTGCGAATCATGACCACAAGGTGTCAGTAATAGATTGGATAGTAACCCAGCTAACACAATGATGTTTCCAGAACGTTAGGAGAATGTTATTTGAAAGTCAGGATAACATTAAGTAATTTTTAAAGAACATTTTTTTTGGAATGTTTTCGTAAAGTTACGAGAACTTCGTAACTAATGTTATAAAATAACATTGACACTGCTTTCAGGTAACATTGCCAACGACACAAAATGATGAATTTTTTCCCAGTTAATTAGGGTCCCTCTTGTAAATGTACTCCCTACTATCCTACCCGCCAATCTCCCGATCCTGCTCTCCTACAGCAGTGGTCTCTTCAATAAACACAAACACACAACTAACCCAATTACATGAGAGGATTCAATTTTCAGCCTCCTACCATTCATTTTTTGAGAGCCTGCCTAATTGTTCTTTTCCAGAGCCTGCCTTAAATTGTTCCAAATTGCCCATGGAATCTCTAACAGCTTAAAGCAGCCTCTGGTCGATGTATTTGAAGGTGTTCAAAAACTCAGGAACTGTGCAGCAATCGTTCACCGAACAGGGGAATTTAATTGATGTTCCCTGGGACATCACATTGAAGTTATAGACTGTTTCGTCTGATTTTTTACAGCCCTTGAAGAAATCGGTGCATTTCCCACGTCGTGCAGCTCCCTTGGGAATACATTGTCAGCGTGCGTTCACGGAGAATTCTTCCCCCAGATCTTGTGCAGAATGTGACCAATTTATCCAATGACCTTCTATGAAATGGTCAGATTCTGCGAACCTTGAACGCATATTCTCTCCCTTTCACAGCTTCCGGTTCAAAATAATTCAGAAGCGGTTCTGTAATTACAAATATTAAGGAAGCGCCTTCCACATATTTACATGAAAGGAAAATATCACGGTGACAACAAGAAAAACGTTTATTATTATTATTATTAAACGAACGGTCCAGACTCTGGTATGTGAAAAAAATAATAATAAAGTAACATGACCAGACCCGTCCGATATAAAATTATGTCGTAACTTGTGTTCAAAAATATCACGATATATGTGACAAAAGTAACACGTATTTAAAAGAAATTAAATTATCACGTTGCTACGTGTTCAAAATATCACGATATATCGTGACAAGGTAACTGCGTTATTTACGAAATTAAATTATCCGTTCCTCGTGCTATCTCCGCGAGGTCTCCGCTTTATGCAAGTGTTCACCCCGACCTCGTGGAACTCCAGCCCGGCCTCATAATACTCGTGCACCCGGGGAAAAGGGGACGTGCATTTAATTGATGTTCCTCGGGACATGCACATTGAAGTGAATATAGAAAGTCTGCATTTCTCAGCATCGCTCTCTCTTTACAGCGGCGCTTGCGCATTGAAGTGAAATCGAAAGACTGCATTTCCCAGCGTCGCTCTCTCGTTTTACAGCTGCGCTTGCGCACTGAAGTGAATAAAGTCTCAGCGTGCGTTTACGGAGATAATTCTGCGCAGATATTGTGCAGAATGTGACCAATTTATCCAATGACCTTCTATGAACTGGTCAGATTCTGCACATAATGAACTACTTGAACGCACCCTTAATGTCTCCCTTTCACAGCTGCCTGGTTCAACGCAGTTCATTCAGATGCGGTTCTGTAATTACAGCTATTAAGGAAGCGCATTGCTACCTTACATAAATAAATAAATAATAATAAAACACCTATTTACATGAAAGGAAAATATCACGCACATACGTGACAACAAGTAAAACGTAATTATTATTATTATTATTATTATTATTATTATTATTATTATTATTATTTTTATTTTTATTATTATTTATTTATTTATTTATTTATTTATTAGCAGACGCACTTGTCCAGGGCGACTTACACTCGTAAACAAAAATTATGACGTAAATGTGTGTTAAAAAATATCACGTATACACGTGACAAAGCAACCCGTATTCACGAGAAATTAAATGATCACGTAACTAGGTTTTAAAAAATGATCTCGTAATTAGGTGACAGGGGTCACTTATGGGGGCTTTTTTTACACCCGTGTTGTCTGAGTCGATGCGCTGGAAGTAGGATACAGTCACTCTAAGAAGCACACGTACTGCCCTGACTCACCGGGAGTAAATCCTTTACCATTTGGAAAAACGCAACTGTGCGATCATATTTGCCCACGCAGAATGTTTATGCAGTTCTATGTTGTGAATGTAAATACATGCTGTTTGTTTTAAAACATATTTTTGGTTGTACCCTTCATTTACTAAGAGTATACAAACAACACGAAACGAGATTCACGTGACACGCTTGCAGACATGGAATGTTAAGCAAACGTAATGACATGCAGTTGCGAATCATGACCACGAGGTGTCAGTAATAGATTCGATAGTAACCCAGCGAACACAAAGATATAGTTTTTAAAGTGGCCCGCAGTCCACTTAGAAGTGGCATTCAAGGACAGGGGCAGCGTCCGAACCGAAAGGCCCAGCAACCTGTGCTTTTCACCCTCTTATCTGCATGTCCTAGAGGTGCTCTGTAGCAATTTTCAGCCACCTACCACATTCGCTGATTCTTTGAGAGCCTGCCGAAATTGCTCCAAATTTGGCCATAGGCTTAAAGCAGCGGTCGACTTATTTTAATGGCAAAAAACCAGAATTTTGCAGGAATCGCTCTAAAAACACTGGGGTCAGTCACAGACTGTTAGTCTGATCCTACAGCCCTTGAAATGGTGTTTCTACCTGGTTGCATGGCTGAAAAACCCTTCAAAAGGTACGTTTTCAAGGGGCCCGCAGACCACTTCGAAGTGGCATTCAAGGACAGGGGCGGCGTCGGAACCGAAAGGCCCAGCGACCTGTGCTTTTCAACCAATTATCTACACGTCCTAGAGGTGCGCTGTAGCAAGTTTCAGCCACCTACCGCATTCGCCGATGTTTTGAGAGCCTGCCAAAAGTGTTCCAAACTCCCCATAGGCTTAAAGCAGTGGTCGACTGATTTGAATGGCAAAAAACCTGAATTTTGCAGGAATCACTCTAAAAACACTGGGCTCAGTCACAGACTGTTGGTCTGATCCTACAGCCCTTGAAATGGTGTTTCTGCCTGGTTGCATGGCTGAAAAACACTTCAAAAGGTACATTTTCAAGTATTTCAATGTTTTTTGACGCCACTTCTTTGGGGCTGCTGCCATCTACTGGTGGAAAATAATTATGACATTGGGGAACACGATGCAAATGCTGTTACTCTTGTTTGAATTGCTAAAGAAATCTGATTTCTGCAAGAATTCTTCTAAAAACACTGCAGGTGTTTTTAGAACTCTAGAAAAAACGCTCAAACATGTGATGTCCATTGTAATGGACACCAGGTCTGAAAGGGTTAAGGACAGTGGGGGCCTCCGCAGCGCTTGTGCAAGTGTTCACCCAGACCTCACGGAACTCCAGCCCGGCCTCATAATACTCGTGCGCCGCGGGTTACAGGGGACGTGCATTGAAACGATGTTCCATCGAGACACGGGACCCAGGCTAACCCCCGTGCAGCTCCGCGGGGGATGAGCAGGTGTTCACCCCGAGCTCGTGGAACTCCAGCCCGGCCTCATAACACCCGTGCACCCGGGGGGGACGGGGGACATGCAGGTATTTTTTTTCCCCCGGCAGACGGGTCCCAGCCTTACACTCGGGCAGGCCCGGGGAATGTTAGAGGTCGTCGCCCCCGCTGCTGAGGCGCTAAAGTATCCGACTGCCTGGAGCACTAAACCGGCTCCGATCGGTCAGCGGGGATCGTGGGGAGTTAGCCGTGAATGGAGCCTCCTGCTGCCTTCCCGCCGAGTTTGAAAATAGCCGGGAATTAAGCCCCTCCCCACCGTGGCATCGGCAGCCATCCGCCACTTCAAGACGGACGGGACTCTGGTCATGTTGCAAAACACATGACCAGAGTCCCGTCCGACATGACGTGGCGGAAGGCAGCCGAAGCCACGGCGGGGAGGGGCTTAACTCTCGGCTGTTTTCGCTGGCCTCCGGGGCTGCTTCTAACGTGGTCTCCGCAGCTCTTGTGCAAGTGTTCACCCCGACCTCGCGGAACTCCAGTCCAGCCTCATAATACTCGTGCGCCGCGGGGTACAGGGGACGTGCATTGAAACGATGTTCCCTCGAGACACGGGACCCAGACTAAAACCCGTGCAGCTCGGCGGGGGATGAGCAGGTGTTCACCCCGAGCTAGCGGAACACAAAAAAAAAATAAAAAATCAAGTAATAGCACCAGCCCTGCCCTGCTCTGCACAGGACCAATCGAGTTCACGCCACCAGCATGTAAAAAAATTTAAAAAAAGCAAGTAATAGCGCCAGCCCTGCCCTGCTCTGCACAGGACCAATCTAGTTCATGCCACCACCACGTAAAAAAAAAAAAAGCAAGTAATAGCGCCAGCCCTGCCCTGCTCTGCACAGGACCAATCGAGTTCACGCCACCACCACGTAAAAAAAAGCAAGTAATAGCACAAGACCTGCCCTGCTCTGCACAGAACCAATCGAGATCCTGTTCTGCCCTGCCTCCACCAAAAAAAAAAAAAAAAAAAAAAAAAAAAAAAAAAGTCAATAGCGCCGAGCCCTGCCCTGCTCTGCACAGGACCAATCGAGTTCACACCACCACCACGTAAAAAAAAGCAAGTGATAGCGCCAGCCCTGCCCTGCTCTGCACAGAACCAATCGAGTTCAAGCCTCCACCACGTAAAAAAAAAAGAAAGTAATAGCGCCAGCCCTGCCCTGCTCTGGAAAGGACCAATCAAGTTCACGCCACCACCATGTAAAAAAAAAAAATTCAAGTAATAGCACAAGCCCTGCCCTGCTCTGCCCTGCTCTGCAAATGACCAATCGAGTTCACACCACCACCACGTAAAAAAAAAAAAAAAAAAGTAATAGCGCCAGCCCTGCCCTGCTCTGCCCTGCACTGCACAGGAAAAATCGAGTTCACGCCACCACCACGTAAAAAAAAAGAAAGTAATAGCGCCAGCCCTGCCCTGCTCTGCAAAGGACCAATCGAGTTCACACCACCACCAAAAAAAAAAAAAAAAAAAAAATTCAAGCCCTATCCCAGTCCTGCCCTGCTCTGCACAGGACCAATCGAGTTCACGCCACCACCACGTAAAAAAAAAAAAAAAAAAAAATTCAAGTAATAGCACCCAGCCCAGCCCCAGCCCTGCCCTGCTCTGCACAGGACCAATCGAGTTCACGCCACCACCACGTAAAAAAAAAAAAAAAAAAAGTAATAGCGCCCTGCCCTGCTCTTCCCTGCTCTGCAAAGGACCAATCGAGTTCACGCCACCACCACGTAAAAAAAAAAAAGTAATAGCGCCAGCCCTGCCCTGCCCTGCCCTGCTCTGCACAGGACCAATCGAGTTCACGCCACCACCACGTAAAAAAAAAAAAAAAAAAAAATAATAAGTAATAGCCCCTGCCCTGCTCTGCACAGGACCAATCGAGTTCACGCCACCACCACGTAAAAAAAAAAAAAATAAAAAAAAAATCAAGCCCTGCCCTGCCCTGCCCTGCTCTGCAAAGGACCAATCGAGTTCACGCCACCACCACGTAAAAAAAAAAAAAAAAATCAAGTAATAGCGCCAGCCCTGCCCTCTTCCCTGCTCTGCACAGGACCAATCGAGTTCACGCCACCACCACGTAAAAAAAAAAAAATAATAAGTAATAGCCCCAGCCCTGCCCTGCTCTGCACAGGACCAATCGAGTTCACGCCACCACCACGTAAAAAAAAAAAAATTCAAGTAATAGCGCCAGCCCTGCCCTGCTCTGCAAAGGACCAATCGAGTTCACGCCACCACCACGTAAAAAAAAAAAAAAAAATCAAGTAATAGCCAGCCCTGCCCTGCCCCCTGCTCTGCACAGGACCAATCGAGTTCACGCCACCACCACGTAAAAAAAAAAAAAAAAATCAAGTAATAGCGCCAGCCCTGCCCTGCTCTGCAAAGGACCAATCGAGTTCACGCCACCACCACGTAAAAAAAAAAAAAAAATCAAGTAATAGCGCCCAGCCCTGCCCTGCTCTGCCCTGCTCTGCACAGGACCAATCGAGTTCACGCCACCACCACGTAAAAAAAAAAAAATTTCAAGTAATAGCGCCAGCCCTGCCCTGCTCTGCCCTGCTCTGCACAGGACCAATCGAGTTCACGCCACCACCACGTAAAAAAAAAATTCAAGTAATAGCGCCAGCCCTGCCCTGCCCTGCCCTGCTCTGCACAGGACCAATCAAGTTCACGCCACCACCACGTAAAAAAAAAAAAAAATCAAGTAATAGCGCCAGCCCTGCCCTGCCCTGCCCTGCTCTGCACAGGACCAATCGAGTTCACGCCACCACCACGTAAAAAAAAAAAAAAAAATTCAAGTAATAGCGCCAGCCCTGCCCTGCTCTGCCCTGCTCTGCACAGGACCAATCGAGTTCACGCCACCACCACGTAAAAAAAAAAAAAATTCAAGTAATAGCGCCAGCCCTGCCCTGCTCTGCCCTGCTCTGCACAGGACCAATCGAGTTCACGCCACCACCACGTAAAAAAAAAAAAAAAAAAAATTCAAGTAATAGCGCCAGCCCTGCCCTGCTCTGCCCTGCTTGCTCTGCACAGGACCAATCGAGTTCACGCCACCACCACGTAAAAAAAAAAAAAAAGTAATAGCGCCAGCCCTGCCCTGCCCTGCTCTGCACAGGACCAATCAAGTTCACGCCACCACCACGTAAAAAAAAAAAAAAAAAAAATAATAGCGCCAGCCCTGCCCTGCTCTGCCCTGCTCTGCACAGGACCAATCGAGTTCACGCCACCACCACGTAAAAAAAAAAAATTCAACAGGACCAATCGAGTTCGCCAGCCCTGCCCTGCTCTGCCCTGCCCTGCTCTGCACAGGACCAATCGAGTTCACGCCACCACCACGTAAAAAAAAAAATTCAAGTAATAAAGCCCTGCCTGCCCTGCTGCACAGGACCAATCGAGTTCACGCCACCACCACGTAAAAAAAAAAAAAAAATTCAAGTAATAGCGCCAGCCCTGCCCTGCTCTGCACAGGACCAATCGAGTTCACGCCACCACCACGTAAAAAAAAAAAAAAAAAATCAAGTAATAGCGCCAGCCCTGCCCTGCTCTGCAAAGGACCAATCGAGTTCACGCCACCACCACGTAAAAAAAAAAAAAATCAAGTAATAGCGCCAGCCCTGCCCTGCCTGCCCTGCTCTGCACAGGACCAATCGAGTTCACGCCACCACCACGTAAAAAAAAAAAATTCAAGTAATAGCGCCAGCCCTGCCCTGCCCCCTGCTCTGCACAGGACCAATCGAGTTCACGCCACCACCACGTAAAAAAAAAAAAAAAAATTCAAGTAATAGCGCCAGCCCCCTGCCCTGCCCTGCTCTGCACAGGACCAATCGAGTTCACGCCACCACCACGGACCAAAAAAAAAAAAAATTCAAGTAATAGCGCCAGCCCTGCCCTGCCCTGCACTGCTGGGACCAATCGAGTTCACGCCACCACCACGTAAAAAAAAAAAAAAAAAATTCAAGTAATAGCGCCAGCCCTGCCCTGCTCTGCCCTGCTCTGCACAGGACCAATCAAGTTCACGCCACCACCACGTAAAAAAAAAAAAAAAATTCAAGTAATAGCGCCAGCCCTGCCCTGCTCTGCCCTGCTGCAAGGACCAATCTGCACAGGACCAATCAAAAAAAAAAAACGCCACCACCACGTAAAAAAAAAAAAAAAAAAAAAAATTCAAGTAATAGCGCCAGCCCTGCCCTGCTCTGCCCTGCTCTGCACAGGACCAAAAAAAAAAAAAAAGTTCACGCCACCACCAATCGTTCAAAAAAAAAAAAAAAAAATCAAGTAATAGCGCCAGCCCTGCCCTGCTCTGCCCTGCTCTGCACAGGACCAATCGAGTTCACGCCACCACCACGTAAAAAAAAAAAAAAAAAGTATAGCGCCAGCCCTGCCCTGCTCTGCCCTGCTCTGCACAGGACAATCGAGTTCACGCCACCACCACGTAAAAAAAAAAAAAAAAATAAAAACCAGCCCTGCCCTGCTCTGCCCTGCTCTGCACAGGACCAATCAAGTTCACGCCACCACCACGTAAAAAAAAAAAAAAAAAAATTCAAGTAATAGCGCCAGCCCTGCCCTGCTCTGCCCTGCTCTGCACAGGACCAATCGAGTTCACGCCACCACCACGTAAAAAAAAAAAAAAAAAAAATCGAGTCAAGTAATAGCGCCAGCCCTGCCCTGCTCTGCCCTGCTCTGCACAGGACCAATCGAGTTCACGCCACCACCACACGTAAAAAAAAAAAAAAAAAAAAAGTAATAGCGCCAGCCCTGCCCTGCTCTGCACAGGACCAATCGAGTTCATGCCACCACCACGTAAAAAAAAAAAAAAAAAAAATCAAGTAATAGCGCCAGCCCTGCCCTGCTCTGCCCTGCACTGGACAGGACCAATCGAGTTCACGCCACCACTAAGTAAAAAAAAAAAAAAAAGTAATAGCGCCAGCCCTGCCCTGCTCTGCCCTGCTCTGCACAGGACCAATCGAGTTCACGCCACCACCACGTAAAAAAAAAAAAAAAAATTCAAGTAATAGCGCCAGCCCTGCCCTGCTCTGCCCTGCTCTGCACAGGACCAATCAAGTTCACGCCACCACCACGTAAAAAAAAAAAAAATCAAGTAATAGCGCCAGCCCTGCCCTGCTCTGCCTTGCTCAACGAAGGACCAATCGAGTTCACGCCACCACCACCAAAAAAAAAAAAAAAAAAAAAAAGTAATAGCGCCAGCCCTGCCAGCCCTGCCCTGCTCTGCACAGGACCAATCGAGTTCATGCCACCACCACGTAAAAAAAAAAAAATTCAAGTAATAACGCCAGCCCTGCCCTGCTCTGCCCTGCTCTGCACAGGACCAATCGAGTTCACGCCACCACCACGTAAAAAAAAAAAAAAAAAAAATAGCGCCAGCCCTGCCCTGCTCTGCCCTGCTCTGCACAGGACCAATCGAGTTCACGCCACCACCACGTAAAAAAAAAAAAAAATTCAAGTAATAGCGCCAGCCCTGCCCTGCTCTGCCCTGCTCTGCACAGGACCAATCGAGTTCACGCCACCAAAACGTAAAAAAAAAAAAATTCAAGTAATAGCGCCAGCCCATTCCCTGCTCTGCACAGGACCAATCGAGTTCATGCCACCACCACGTAAAAAAAAAAAAAAAAAAAAAAAAAATAATAGCGCCAGCCCTGCCCTGCTCTGCACAGGACCAATCGAGTTCACGCCACCACCACGTAAAAAAAAAAAAAAAAATCAAGTAATAGCGCCAGCCCTGCCCTGCTCTGCCTTGCTCAACGAAGGACCAATCGAGTTCACGCCACCACCATGTAAAAAAAAAAAATAAAAAAATTCAAGTAATAGCGCCAGCCCTGCCCTGCTCTGCCCTGCTCTGCACAGGACCAATCGAGTTCACGCCACCACCACGTAAAAAAAAAAAAAATTCAAGTAATAGCGCCAGCCCATTCCCTGCTCTGCACAGGACCAATCGAGTTCACGCCACCACCACGTAAAACAATAAATAAAGTAATAGCGCCAGCCCTGCCCTGCTCTGCACAGGACCAATCGAGTTCACGCCACCACCAAGTAAAAAAAAAAAAAAGAAAGTAATAGCACCAGCCCTGCCCTGCTCTGCCCTGCTCTGCAGAAGACCAATCGAGTTCACGCCACCACCACGTAAAAAAAAAAAAAAAAAAAAAAAAAAAAAAAATCAAGTAATAGCACCAGCCCTGACCTGCTCAGCAATGCTCTGCACAGGACCAATCGAGTTCACGCCACCACCACGTAAAAAAAAAAATTCAATAGTGCCAGCCCTGCCCTGATCTGCACAGGACCAATCGAGTTCATGCCACCACCACGTAAAAAAAAAAAAAAAATCAAGTAATAGCGCCAGCCCTGCCCTGCTCTGCACAGGACCAATCGAGTTCACGCCACCACCACGTAAAAAAAAAAAAAAATCAAGTAATAGCGCCAGCCCTGCCCTGCTCTGCAAAGGACCAATCAAGTTCAGGCCACCACCACCACGTAAAAAAAAAAAAAAAAAAAAATAATAGCGCCAGCCCTGCCCTGCTCTGCCCTGCTCTGCACAGGACCAATCGAGTTCACGCCACCACCACGTAAAAAAAAAAAAAAAAAAAAATTCAATAATAGCGCCAGCCCTGCCCTGCTCTGCCCTGCTCTGCACAGGACCAATCAAGTTCACGCCACCACCACGTAAAAAAAAAAAAATTCAAGTAATAGCCCAGCCCTGCCCTGCTCTGCACAGGACCAATCAGTTCACGCCACCACCACGTAAAAAAAAAAAAAAAAAAAAATTCAAGTAATAGCCCACGTAAAAAAAAAAAAAAAAAATTCAGCCCTGCCCTGCTCTGCACAGGACCAATCAAGTTCACGCCACCACCACGTAAAAAAAAAAAAAAAAAAATTATTCAAGTAATAGCACCATCCCTGCCCTGCTCTGCCCTGCTCTGCACAGGACCAATCGAGTTCACGCCACCACCACGTAAAAAAAAAAAAAAAATAATAATAGCGCCAGCCCTGCCCTGCCTGCCCTGCTCTGCACAGGACCAATCAAGTTCACACCACCACCACGTAAAAAAAAAAAAAAAAAACCAAAAGTAATAGCCAGCCCTGCCCTGCCCTGCTCTGCACAGGACCAATCAGTTCACGCCACCACCACGTAAAAAAAAAAAAAAAAAAAAAAAAATCAAGTAATAGCGCCAGCCCTGCCCTGCTCTGCCCTGCTCTGCACAGGACCAATCAGTTCACGCCACCACCACGTAAAAAAAAAAAATTCAAGTAATAGCGCCAGCCCTGCCCTGCTCTGCCCTGCCAATCTTCACGCCACCACAGGACCAATCCAAAAAAAATTCACGCCACCACCACGTAAAAAAAAAAAAAAAAAAAAAAAAAATTAATAGCGCCAGCCCTGCCCTGCTCTGCACAGGACCAATCAAGTTCACGCCACCACCACGTAAAAAAAAAAAAAAAAAAATTCAAGTAATAGCGCCAGCCCTGCCCTCTGCCCTGCTCTGCACAGGACCAATCAAGTTCACGCCACCACCACGTAAAAAAAAAAAAAAAAAAAAATTCAAGTAATATCAGCCCTGCCCTGCCCTGCTCTGCACAGGACCAATCAAGTTCACGCCACCACCACGTAAAAAAAAAAAAAAAAATTCAAGTAATAGCGCCAGCCCTGCCCTGCTCTGCCCTGCTCTGCACAGGACCAATCAAGTTCACGCCACCACCACGTAAAAAAAAAAAAAAAAAAATTCAAGTAATAGCGCCAGCCCTGCCCTGCTCTGCCCTGCTCTGCACAGGACCAATCAAGTTCACGCCACCACCACCCTGTAAAAAAAAAAAAAAAAAAAAAAAAAGTAATAGCGCCAGCCCCTGCCCTGCTCTGCACAGGACCAATCGAGTTCACGCCACCACCACGTAAAAAAAAAAAAAAAAAAAAAAATAATAGCGCCAGCCCTGCCCTGCTCTGCACAGGACCAATCGAGTTCACGCCACCACCACGTAAAAAAAAAAAAAAAAATAGTGCCAGCCCTGCCCTGCTCTGCCAGGACCCTTCACGCCACCACCACGTAAAAAAAAAAAAAAATAGTGCCAGCCTGCCCAGCCCTGCCCTGCTCTGCAGGACCAATCGAGTTCACGCCACCACCACGTAAAAAAAAAAAAAAAAAAAAAAGTAATAGCCAGCCTGCCCTGCCCTGCTCTGCAAAGGACCAATCGAGTTCACGCCACCACCACGTAAAAAAAAAAAAAAAGTTCAAGTAATAGCGCCAGCCCTGCCCTGCTCTGCCCTGCTCTGCACAGGACCAATCGAGTTCACGCCACCACCACGTAAAAAAAAAAAAAAAAAAAAAAAAAAGTAATAGCGCCAGCCCTGCCCTGCTCTGCCCTGCTCTGCAACGAAGGACCAATCAAGTTCACGCCACCACCATGTAAAAAAAAAAAAAAAAAAAAAAAAAAATTCAAGTAATAGCGCCAGCCCTGCCCTGCCCTGCCCTGCTCTGCACAGGACCAATCAAGTTCACGCCACCACCAAAAAAAAAAAAAAAAAAAAATCAAGTAATAGCGCCAGCCCTGCCCTGCCTCTCTGCACAGGACCAATCGAGTTCACGCCACCACCACGTAAAAAAAAAAAAAAAAATTCAAAGTAATAGCGCCAGCCCTGCCCTGCTCTGCACAGGACCAATCGAGTTCACGCCACCACCACCAAAAAAAAAAAAAAAAAAAAAAGTAATAGCGCCAGCCCTGCCCTGCTCTGCCCTGCTCTGCAGGACCAATCAAGTTCACGCCACCACCACGTAAAAAAAAAAAAAAAAAAAAAAAAGTAATAGCACCAGCCCTGCCCTGCTCTGCCCTGCTCTGCACAGGACCAATCGAGTTCACGCCACCACCACGTAAAAAAAAAAAATCAATAGTGCCAGCCCTGCCCTGCTCTGCACAGGACCAATCGAGTTCACGCCACCACCACGTAAAAAAAAAAAAAAAAAATTCAAGTAATAGCGCCAGCCCTGCCCTGCTCTGCACAGGACCAATCGAGTTCACGCCACCACCAAAAAAAAAAAAAAAAATTCAAGTAATAGCGCCAGCCCTGCCCTGCTCTGCCCTGCTCTGCACAGGACCAATCAAGTTCACGCCACCACCACGTAAAAAAAAAAAAAAAAAAAAAAATTCAAGTAATAGCGCCAGCCCTGCCCTGCTCTGCACAGGACCAATCAAGTTCACGCCACCACCATGTAAAAAAAAAAAAAAAATAGCGCCAGCCCTGCCCTGCTCTGCCCTGCTCTGCACAGGACCAATCAAGTTCACGCCACCACCACGTAAAAAAAAAAAAAAAAAAACCACAAAAAAAAAAAAAAATTCAAGTAATACCCCAGCCCTGCCCTGCTCTGCACAGGACCAATCAAGTTCACGCCACCACCACGTAAAAAAAAAAAAAAAAAAAATTTCAAGTAATAGCACCCAGCCCTGGACCAATCGAGTCTGCCCTGCTCTGCACAGGACCAATCAAGTTCCCGCCACCACCACGGAAAAAAAAAAAAAAAAAAAAAAAAAATTCAAGTAATAGCGCCAGCCCTGCCCTGCTCTGCCCTGCACAGGACCAATCAAGTTCACGCCACCACCACGTAAAAAAAAAAAAAAAAAAAAAAAAGTAATAGCGCCAGCCCTGCCCTGCTCTGCACAGGACCAATCAAGTTCACGCCACCACCACGTAAAAAAAAAAAAAAAAAAAAATCAAGTAATAGCGCCAGCCCTGCCCTGCTCTGCACAGGACCAATCAAGTTCACGCCACCACCACGTAAAAAAAAAAAAAAAAAATCAAGTAATAGCGCCCTGCCCTGCCCTGCTCTGCACAGGACCAATCAAGTTCACGCCACCACCACGTAAAAAAAAAAAAAAAAATTCAAGTAATAGCGCCAGCCCTGCCCTGCTCTGCACAGGACCAATCAAGTTCACGCCACCACCACGTAAAAAAAAAAAAAAAAGTAGCGCCAGCCCTGCCCTGCCCTGCCCTGCTCTGCACAGGACCAATCAAGTTCACGCCACCACCACGTAAAAAAAAAAAAAAAAAAAAAAAAATCAAAATAGCGCCAGCCCTGCCCTGCCCTGCCCTGCTCTGCACAGGACCAATCAAGTTCACGCCACCACCACGTAAAAAAAAAAAAAAAAAAATCAAGTAATAAGCCATAGCGCCAGCCCTGCCCTGCTCTGTTCACGCCACCACCACGTACCAAAAAAAAAAAAAATTCAAAGTCAAGTTCACGCCACCACCACGTAAAAAAAAAAAAAAAAAAAAAAAATTCAAGTGCGCCAGCCCTGCCCTGCTCTGCACAGGACCAATCAAGTTCACGCCACCACCACCAAAAAAAAAAAAAAAAAATTCAAGTAATAGCGCCCTGCCCTGCCCTGCCCTGCACAGGACCAATCAAGTTCACGCCACCACCACGAAAAAAAAAAAAAAAAAAAAAAAAAAAAAAAAAAAAAAATTCAAGTAATAGCCAGCCCTGCCCTGATCTGCACAGGACCAATCGAGTTCACGCCACCACCACCACCGTAAAAAAAAAAAAAAAAAGTAATAGCGCCAGCCCTGCCCTGCTCTGCACAGGACCAATCAAGTTCACGCCACCACCACGTAAAAAAAAAAAAAAATTCAATAGCGCCAGCCCTGCCCTGCTCTGCCCTGCTCTGCACAGGACCAATCAAGTTCACGCCACCACCACGTAAAAAAAAAAAAAAAAAATAATAGCGCCAGCCCTGCCCTGCTCTGCCCTGCTCTGACCAGGACCAATCAAGTTCACGCCACCACCACGTAAAAAAAAAAAAAAAAAATTCAAGTAATAGCGCCAGCCCTGCCCTGCTCTGCCCTGCTCTGCACAGGACCAATCAAAAAAAAAAAAAACGCCACCACCACGCAAAAAAAAAAAAAAAAAAAAAAAAAAGTAATAGCGCCAGCCCTGCCCTGCTCTGCACAGGACCAATCAAGTTCACGCCACCACCACGTAAAAAAAAAAAAAAAATTCAAGTAATAGCGCCAGCCCTGCCCTGCCTGCCCTGCTCTGCACAGGACCAATCAAGTTCACGCCACCACCACGTAAAAAAAAAAAAAAAAAAAAATCAGCGCCAGCCCTGCCCTGCTCTGCCCTGCTCTGCACAGGACCAATCAAGTTCACGCCACCACCACGTAAAAAAAAAAAAAAAAAATCAAGTAATAGCGCCAGCCCTGCCCTCTGCCCTGCTCTGCACAGGACCAATCAAGTTCACGCCACCACCACCACGTAAAAAAAAAAAAAAAATCAAGTAATAGCGCCAGCCCTGCCCTGCTCTGCCCTGACTCTGCACAGGACCAAAAAAAAAAAAAAAAGTTCACGCCACCACCACCCTAAAAAAAAAAAAAATCAAGTTCAAGCCACCACCACCAGCCCTGCCCTGCCCTGCTCTGCACTGCAGGACCAATCAAGTTCACGCCACCACCACGTAAAAAAAAAAAAAAAAAAAAAATCAAGTAATAGCGCCAGCCCTGCCCTGCTCTGCACAGGACCAATCAAGTTCACGCCACCACCACGTAAAAAAAAAAAAAAAAAATAATAAGCCCCTGCCCTGCCCCAATGCCCTGCCCTGCTCTGCAAAGGACCAATCAAGTTCACGCCACCACCACGCCAAAAAAAAAAAAAAAAAAATCAAGTAATAGCGCCAGCCCTGCCCTGCTCTGCACAGGACCAATCAAGTTCACGCCCACCACCAAAAAAAAAAAAAAAAAAAAAAAAAAAAAAAAGTAATAGCGCCAGCCCTGCCCTGCTCTGCCCTGCTCTGCACAGGACCAATCAAGTTCACGCCACCACCACCAAAAAAAAAAAAAAAATTCAAGTAATAGCGCCAGCCCTGCCCTGCTCTGCCCTGCTCTGCACAGGACCAATCAAGTTCACGCCACCACCACGTAAATGCCCTGCCCTGCTCTGCACAGGACCAATCAAGTTCACGCCACCACCACGTAAAAAAAAAAAAAAAAATCAAAATAGCGCCAGCCCTGCCCTGCTCTGCCCTGCTCTGCACAGGACCAATCAAGTTCACGCCACCACCAAAAAAAAAAAAAAAAAAATTCAAGTAATAGCGCCAGCCCTGCCCTGCCCTGCTCTGCACAGGACCAATCAAGTTCACGCCACCACCACGTAAAAAAAAAAAAAAAAAAAAAAATTCAAGTAATAGCGCCAGCCCTGCCCTGCCCTGCCCTGCTCTGCACAGGACCAATCAAGTTCACGCCACCACCACGTAAAAAAAAAAAAAAAATTCAAGTAATAGCGCCAGCCCTGCCCTGCTCTGCACAGGACCAATCAGTTCACGCCACCACCACGTAAAAAAAAAAAAAAAAAAAATTCAAGTAATAGCGCCAGCCCTGCCCTGCTCTGCACTGGACCAATCAAGTTCACGCCACCACCACGTAAAAAAAAAAAAAAAAATTCAAGTAATAGCCCAGCCCTGCCCTGCCCTCTGCACAGGGACCAATCAAGTTCACGCCACCACCACGTAAAAAAAAAAACAACCAATCAAGTTCAAGTAAAAAAAAAAAAAAAAAAAAAAAAAAAGCCCTGCCCTGCCCTGCTCTGCACAGGACCAATCAAGTTCACGCCACCACCACGTAAAAAAAAAAAAAAAAAAAAAAAAGTAATAGCGCCAGCCCTGCCCTGCCCTGCCCTGCTCTGCACAGGACCAATCAAGTTCACGCCACCACCACGTAAAAAAAAAAAAAAAAAAATTATTCAAGTAATAGCCCAGCCCTGCCCTGCTCTGCACAGGACCAATCAAGTTCACGCCACCACCACGTAAAAAAAAAAAAAAAAAAAATTCAAGTAATAGCGCCAGCCCTGCCCTGCTCTGCCCTGCTCTGCACAGGACCAATCAAGTTCACGCCACCACCACGTAAAAAAAAAAAAAAAAAAAGTAATAGCGCCAGCCCTGCTGCCCTGCCCTCTGCACAGGACCAATCAAGTTCAGGCCACCACCATCAAAAAAAAAAAAAATTCACGCCCACCACCACGTAAAAAAAAAAAAAAAAAAAAAAAAATCAAGTAATAGCGCCAGCCCTGCCTCTGCCCTGCTCTGCACAGGACCAATCAAGTTCACGCCACCACCACGTAAAAAAAAAAAAAAAAAAAAAAAAATAGCGCCAGCCCTGCCCTGCCCTGCCCTGCTCTGCACAGGACCAATCAAGTTCACGCCACCACCACGTAAAAAAAAAAAAAAAAAAATTCAAGTAATAGCGCCAGCCCTGCCCTGCTCTGCCCTGCTCTGCACAGGACCAATCAAGTTCACGCCACCACCACGTAAAAAAAAAAAAAATTCAAGTAATAGCGCCAGCCCTGCCCTGCTCTGCACAGGACCAATCGAGTTCACGCCACCACCACGTAAAAAAAAAAAAAAGTAATAGCGCCAGCCCTGCCCTGCTCTGCACAGGACCAATCAAGTTCACGCCACCACCACGTAAAAAAAAAAAAAAAAAAAAAGGACCAAGTAATAGCGCCAGCCCTGCCCTGCCCTGCCCTGCACAGGACCAATCAAGTTCACGCCACCACCACCAAAAAAAAAAAAAAAAAAAAAAATTCGCCAGCCCTGCCCTGCGCCCTGCCCTGCCCTCGAGCTCACGCCACTGCCACTGCACCAAAAAAAAAATTCAAGTTCAGCGCCCTGCCACCACCATCAAAAAAAAAAAAAAAAAAAAAAAAAATCAAGTAATAGCGCCAGCCCTGCCCTGCTCTGCCCTGCTCTGCACAGGACCAATCAAGTTCACGCCACCACCACCAAAAAAAAAAAATTCAAAAAAAATTCAAGTAATAAAAAAAAAAAAACCAGCCCCCTGCCCCCTGCTCTGCACAGGACCAATCAAGTTCACGCCACCACCACGTAAAAAAAAAAAAAAAAAAAAAATTCAAAAAGCCCTGCCCTGCTAATAGCACAGGACCAGCCCTGCCCTGCTCTGCAAAAAAAAGGACCAATCAAGTTCACGCCACCACCAATCGAGTAAAAAAAAAAAAAAAAAATCAAATAGCGCCAGCCCTGCCCCAGCCCTGCCCTGCTCTGCACAGGACCAATCAAGTTCACGCCACCACCACGTAAAAAAAAAAAAAAAAAAATTCAATAGCAGCCCAGCCCTGCCCTGCTCTGCACAGGACCAATCAAGTTCACGCCACCACCACGTAAAAAAAAAAAAAAAAAATCAAGTAATAGCGCCAGCCCTCTGCCCTGCTCTGCAAAGGACCAATCAAGTTCACGCCACCACCACGTAAAAAAAAAAAAAAAAAAAAAAAAAGTAATA
>JAHFZB010000362.1:39396-60000 GCA_036884735.1 Huso huso
ATTGGTCCTTTGCAGAGCAGGGCAGGGCTGGAGCTATTACTTGAATTTTTTTTTTTTACGTGGTGGTTGCATGAACTCGATTGGTCCTGTGCAGAGCAGGGCAGAGCAGGGCAGGGCTGGTGCTATTACTTGAATTTTTTTTTTTTTTTTTTTTTTACGTGGTGGTGGCGTGAACTTGATTGGTCCTGTGCAGAGCAGGGCAGGCAGGCAGGGCTGGCGCTATTACGATTGGTTGAATTTTTTTTTTTTTTTTTTTTTTTTTTTGGTGGTGGTGGTGAACTTGATTGGTCCTGTGCAGAGCAGGGCAGAGGGCAGGGCTGGCGCTATTACTTGAATTTTTTTTTTTTTTTTTTTGGTGGTGGCGTGAACTTGATTGGTCCTGTGCAGAGCAGGGCAGAGCAGGGCAGGGGCTGGTGCTATTACTTTTTTTTTTTTTTTTTTTTTTTACGTGGTGGTGGCGTGAACTTGATTGGTCCTGTGCAGAGCAGGGCAGAGCAGGGCAGGGCTGGCGCTATTACTTTTTTTTTTTTTTTTTTTTTTTTTTACGTGGTGGTGGCGTGAACTTGATTGGTCCTGTGGAGAGCAGGGCAGGGCTGGCGCTATTACTTGATTTTTTTTTTTTTTTTTTTACGTGGTGGTGGCGTGAACTTGATTGGTCCTGTGCAGAGCAGGGCAGGGCTGGCGCTATTTTTTTTTTTTTTTTTTTTTTTTTTTTACGTGGTGGTGGCGTGAACTTGATTGGTCCTGTGCAGAGGGCAGGGCAGGGCTGGGCTATTGCTATTTTTTTTTTTTTTTTTTACGTGGTGGTGGCGTGAACTTGATTGGTCCTGTGCAGAGCAGGGCAGGGTTTTACGTGGTGGTGGCGTGAACTTGATTGGTCCTGTGCAGAGCAGGGCAGGGCTTTTTTTTGAACGATTTTTTTTTTTTTTTTTTTTTTTTTACGTGGTGGTGGCGTGAACTTGATTGGTCCTGTGCAGAGCAGGGCAGAGCAGGGCAGGGCTGGTGCTACTTGAATTTTTTTTTTTTTTTTTTTTTACGTGGTGGTGGCGTGAACTTGATTGGTCCTGTGCAGAGCAGGGCAGGGCTGGCGCTATTACTTGAATTTTTTTTTTTTTTTTTTACGTGGTGGTGGCGTGAACTTGATTGGTCCTGTGCAGAGCAGGGCAGAGCAGGGCAGGGCTGGCGCTATTACTTTTTTTTTTTTTTTTTTTTTACGTGGTGGTGGCGTGAACTTGATTGGTCCTGTGCAGAGCAGGGCAGAGCAGGGCAGGGCTGGCGCTATTACTTGAATTTTTTTTTTTTTTTTTTTTTACGTGGTGGTGGCGTGAACTCGATTGGTCCTTTGCAGAGCAGGGCAGGGCTGGCGCTATTACTTTTTTTTTTTTTTTTTTTTTACGTGGTGGTGGCGTGAACTCGATTGGTCCTGTGCAGATCAGGGCAGGGCTGGCACTATTGAATTTTTTTTTTTTTTTTTTTTTTTTACGTGGTGGTGGCGTGAATTTTTTTCGATTGGGTCCTGTGCAGAGCAGGCAGGGCAGGGCAGGGCTGGCGCTTGAATTTTTTTTTTTTTTTTTACGTGGTGGTGGCGTGAACTCGATTGGTCCTTTGCAGAGCAGGGCAGGGCTGGCGCTATTACTTTTTTTTTTTTTTTTTTTTACGTGGTGGTGGCGTGAACTCGATTGGTCCTGTGCAGAGCAGGGCAGGGCTGGTGCTATTACTTGAATTTTTTTTTTTTTTTTTACGTGGTGGTGGCGTGAACTTGATTGGTCCTGTGCAGAGCAGGGCAGGGCTGGCGCTATTACTTGAATTTTTTTTTTTTTTTTTTTTTTTGGTGGTGGTGGCGTGAACTTGATTGGTCCTGTGCAGAGCAGGGCAGGGCAGGGCTGGCGCTATTACTTGATTTTTTTTTTTTTTTTTTTTTTACGTGGTGGTGGCTATTATTTTTTTTTTTTTTTTTTCGATTGGTCCTGTGCAGAAGCAGGGTCCTGTGCAGGGCAGGGCAGGGCTGGCGCTATTACTTGAATTTTTTTTTTTTTTACGTGGTGGTGGTGGCGTGAACTTGATTGGTCCTGTGCAGAGCAGGGCAGAGCAGGGCAGGGCTGGCGCTATTACTTGAATTTTTTTTTTTTTTTTACGTGGTGGTGGCGTGAACTTGATTGGTCCTGTGCAGAGCAGGGCAGGGCTGGCGCTATTACTTGAATTTTTTTTTTTTTTTTTTTTTACGTGGTGGTGGCGTGAACTTGATTGGTCCTGTGCAGAGCAGGGCAGGGCAGGGGGCTGGCGCTATTATTTTTTTTTTTTTTTTTTACGTGGTGGTGGCGTGAACTTGATTGGTCCTGTGCAGAGCAGGGCAGGGCAGGGCAGGGCTGGCGCTTTTTTTTTTTTTTTACGTGGTGGTGGCGTGAACTTGATTGGTCCTGTGCAGAGCAGGGGAGCAGGGCAGGAACTGGCGCTATTACTTTTTTTTTTTTTTACGTGGTGGTGGCGTGAACTGATTGGTCCCTGTGCAGAGGGCAGGGCAGGGCAGGGCGCTATTACTTGATTTTTTTTTTTTTTTTGGTTTTTTTTTTTTACAGGGCAGGGTGGTGGCGTTTTTTTTTTTTTTTACGTGGTTGGATTGGTCCTGTGCAGATCAGGGCAGGGCTGGGCACTATTTTTTTTTTTTTTTACGTGGTGGTGGGCGTGAACTCGATTGGTCCTGTGTGCAGAGAGCAGGGCAGGGCTGGCGCTATTACTTGATTTTTTTTTTTTTTACGTGGTGGTGGCGTGAACTCGATTGGTCCTGTGCAGAGCAGGGCAGGGCTGGGCAGGGCTTGACGTGGTTTTTTTTTTTTTTTTTACGTGGTGGTGGCGTGAACTTGATTGATTGGTCCTGCAGGGCAGAGCAGGGCAGGGCTGGCGCTATTACTTTTTTTTTTTTTTTTTTTACGTGGTGGTGGTGTGAACTTGATTGGTCCTGTGCAGAGCAGGGCAGGGCTGGCGCTGGGCTTGAATTTTTTTTTTTTTTTTTTTTTTTACGTGGTGGTGGCGTGAACTTGATTGGTCCTGTGCAGAGCAGGGCAGGGCTGGGCAGGGCTGGCAGGGCTTATTGAATTGAATTTTTTTTTTTTTTTTTTTTTACGTGGTGGTGGCGTGAACTTGATTGGTCCTGTGCAGAGCAGGGCAGAGCAGGGCAGGGCTGGCGCTATTACTTTTTTTTTTTTTTTTTACGTGGTGGTGGCGTGAACTCGATTGGTCCTGTGCAGAGCAGGGCAGGGCTGGCGCTATTACTTGATTTTTTTTTTTTTTTTTTTTACGTGGTGGTGGCGTGAACTTGATTGGTCCTGTGCAGAGCAGGGCAGGGCTGGCGCTATTATTTTTTTTTTTTTTTACGTGGTGGTGGCGTGAACTTGATTGGTCCTGTGCAGAGCAGGGCAGGGCTGGCGCTATTACTTGAATTTTTTTTTTTTACGTGGTGGTGGCGTGAACTTGATTGGTCCTGTGCAGAGCAGGGCAGGGCTGGCGCTATTACTTGATTTTTTTTTTTTTTACGTGGTGGTGGCGTGAACTTGATTGGTCCTGTGCAGAGCAGGGCAGGGCTGGCGCTATTACTTTTTTTTTTTTTTTTTTTTTTTTACGTGGTGGTGGCGTGAACTGATTTTTTTTTTTTTTGGTCCTGGTGCAGAGCATTGGTCCAGAGCAGGGCAGGGCTGGGCTATTACTTGATTTTTTTTTTTTTACGTGGTGGTGGCGTGAACTTGATTGGTCCTGTGCAGAGCAGGGCAGGGGGGCTGGCGCTATTACTTGAATTTTTTTTTTACGTGGTGGTGGCGTGAACTTGATTGGTCCTGTGCAGAGCAGGGCAGGCAGGGGCTGGTGCTATTACTTTTTTTTTTTTTTTTTTTACGTGGTGGTGGCGTGAACTTGATTGGTCCTGTGCAGAGCAGGGCAGAGCAGGGCAGGGGTGGTGGCGTGAACTTGATTGGTCCTGTTGGCTTTTTTTTTTTTTTTTTTTTTGGTGGTGGCGTGAACTTGATTGGTCCTGTGCAGAGCAGGGCAGGGGCAGGGCTGGCGCTATTACTTGATTGGTCCTTTTTTTTTTTTTTTTTTTACGTGGTGGTGGCGTGAACTTGATTGGTCCTGTGCAGAGCAGGGCAGGGCAGGGCAGGGCTGGGGCTATTGAATTTTTTTTTTTTTTTTTACGTGGTGGTGGCGTGAACTTGATTGGTCCTGTGCAGAGCAGGGGGCAGGGCAGGGCTGGCGCTATTACTTTTTTTTTTTTTTTTTTTTACGTGGTGGTGGCGTGAACTTGATTGGTCCTGCAGGCAGAGCAGGGCAGCTATTTTTTTTTTTTTTTTGGTGGTGGCGTGAACTTGATTGGTCCTGTTGCAAGGGCTTTTTTTTTTTTTTTTTTTGGTGGTGGCGTGAACTTGATTGGTCCTGTGCAGAGGCAGGGCAGGGGGCTGGCGCTATTACTTTGATTTTTTTTTTTTTTTTTACGTGGTGGTGGCGTGAACTTGATTGGTCCTGTGCAGAGCAGGGCAGGGCTGGCAGGGCTATTTACTTGAATTTTTTTTTTTTTTACGTGGTGGTGGCGTGAACTCGATTGGTCCTGTGCAGAGCAGGGCAGGGCTGGCGCTATTACTTTTTTTTTTTTTTTTTTACGTGGTGGTGGCGTGAACTTGATTGGTCCTGTGCAGAGCAGGGCAGGGCAGGGCAGGGCTGGCGCTATTACTTGATTTTTTTTTTTTTTTTTTTTTTACGTGGTGGTGGCGTGAACTGCAGATTGGTCCTGTGCAGAGCAGGAACTCGATTGATTCCTGTGCAGATCAGGAGGGCTGGGCGCTATTACTTGATTTTTTTTTTTTTTTTTTTTTTTTTCCGTGGTGGTGGCGTGAATTTTTTTTTTGGTTGTGGTGGTGCGTGAACTGATTGGTCCTGGAGCAGGGCAGGGGCTGGTGCATTACTTGAATTTTTTTTTTTTTTTTTTTTTTTGGTGGTGGTGGCGTGAACTTGATTGGTCCTGTGCAGAGCAGGGCAGGGCTGGGGCTGGCGCTATTGAATTTTTTTTTTTTTTTTTTTTACGTGGTGGTGGCGTGAACTTGATTGGTCCTGTGCAGAGCAGGGCAGAGCAGGGCAGGGCTGGCGCTATTATTTTTTTTTTTTTTTTTTTGGTGGTGGTGGTGGCGTGAACTCGATTGGTCCTGTGCAGAGCAGGGCAGAGCAGGGCAGGGCTGGCGCTATTGATTTTTTTTTTTTTTTTTACGTGGTGGTGGCGTGAACTCGATTGGTCCTGTGCAGAGCAGGGCAGGGCTGGCGCTATTACTTGAATTTTTTTTTTTTTTTTTTTTTTTTTTACGTGGTGGTGGCGTGAATTTTTTTTTTTTCGATTGATTGGTCCTGTGCAGATCAGGGCAGGGCTGGCTATTATTTTTTTTTTTTTTTAATTTTTTTTTGGTGGTGGCGTGAACTCGATTGGTCCTGTGCAGAGCAGGGCAGGGCAGGGCTGGCTATTTTTTGAATTTTTTTTTTTTTTTTACGTGGTGGTGGCGTGAACTCGATTGGTCCTGTGCAGAGCAGGGCAGGGGGCTGGCGCTATTACTTTTTTTTTTTTTTACGTGGTGGTGGCGTGAACTTCGATTGGTCCTGTGCAGAGCAGGGCAGGGCTGGCGCTATTACTTGAATTTTTTTTTTTTTTTTACGTGGTGGTGGAACTTGATTGGTCCTGCAGGGCAGCAGGGCAGGGCTGGCGCTATTTTTTTTTTTTTTTTTTTTTGGTGGTGGCGTGAACTTGATTGGTCCTGTGCAGAGCAGGGGGCAGGGCAGGGCTGGCGCTATTTTTTTTTTTTTTTTTTTTTTACGTGGTGGTGGCGTGAACTGATTGGTCCTGTGCAGAGCAGGGGGCAGGGCTGGCGCTATTACTTTTTTTTTTTTTTTTTTTTTTTTTTTACGTGGTGGTGGCGTGAACTTGATTGGTCCTGTGCAGAGCAGGGCAGAGCAGGGCAGGGCTGGCGCTATTACTTTTTTTTTTTTTTTTTTTTTGGCGTGGTGGTGGCGTGAACTTGATTGGTTTTTGTGCAGAGCAGGGCACTTGATTGGGCAGGGCAGAGCAGGGCAGAATTTTATTTTTTTTTTTTTTTTTTTACGTGGTGGTGGCGTGAACTTGATTGGTCCTGTGCAGAGCAGGGCAGAGCAGGGCAGGGCTGGCGCTATTTTTTTTTTTTTTTTTTTACGTGGTGGTGGCGTGAACTCGATTGGTCCTGTGCAGAAGCAGGGCAGAGCAGGGCAGGGCTGGCGCTATTACTTTTTTTTTTTTTTTTTTTTTACGTGGTGGTGGCGTGAACTTGATTGGTCCTGTGCAGAGCAGGGCAGGGCTGGGCTATTACTTGAATTATTTTTTTTTTTTTACGTGGTGGTGGCGTGAACTCGATTGGTCTGTGCAGTGCAGGCAGGGCAGGGCACGTGGTGGCAGGGCTGATTGGTCCTATTACTTGAATTTTTTTTTTTTTTTTTACGTGGTGGTGGCGTGAACTCGATTGGTCCTGTGCAGCAGGGCAGGGGGCAGGGCTGGCGCTATTACTTTTTTTTTTTTTTTTTTTACGTGGTGGTGGCGTGAACTTGATTGGTCCTGTGCAGAGCAGGGCAGGGCTGGGGCATTACTTGAATTTTTTTTTTTTTTTTTACGTGGTGGTGGCGTGAACTTGATTGGTCCCTGGCAGGGCTGGCGCACGTGGTGGTGGTGGTGAACTTGATTGGTCCTGTGCAGAGCAGGCAGGGCTTATTTTGAATTTTTTTTTTTTTTTTTTTTACGTGGTGGTGGCGTGAACTTGATTGGTCCTGTGCAGAGCAGGGCAGGGCAGGGCAGGGCTGGCGCGATTGGTCCTGTGCAGAGCAGGGCAGGGCTGGCGCTATTACTTGAATTTTTTTTTTTTTTTACGTGGTGGTGGCGTGAACTGATTGGTCCTGTGCAGGGAGCAGGGCAGGGGGCTGGCGCTATTACTTGAATTTTTTTTTTTTTTACGTGGTGGTGGTGGTGGCGTGAACTGATTGGTCCTGTGCAGAGCAGGGCAGGGCTGGGCTATTATTTTTTTTTTTTTTTTTTTTTTTTTACTTTTTTTTTTTTTTTTTGGTGGTGGCGTGAACTCGATTGGTCCTGTGCAGAGCAGGGCAGGGCAGGGCGCTATTATGAATTTTTTTTTTTTTTTTTTGGTGGTGGCGTGAACTTGATTGGTCCTGTGCAGAGGGCAGGGCAGGCAGGGCTGGTGCTGAATTTTTTTTTTTTTTTTTTACGTGGTGGTGGCGTGAACTCGATTGGTCCTGTGCAGAGCAGGGCAGGCAGGCAGGGCTGGCGCTATTACTTTTTTTTTTTTTTTTTTTTACGTGGTGGTGGCGTGAACTTGATTGGTCCTGTGCAGAGCAGGGCAGAGCAGGGCAGGGCTGGCGCTATTACTTGATTTTTTTTTTTTTTTTTTTTACGTGGTGGTGGCGTGAACTTGATTGGTCCTGTGCAGAGCAGGGCAGGGCTGGCGCTATTACTTTTTTTTTTTTTTTTTTTTACGTGGTGGTGGCGTGAACTTGATTGGTCCTGTGCAGAGCAGGGGGCAGCTATTATTTTTTTTTTTTTTTTTTTTGAACTCGATTGGTCCTGTGCAGAGCAGGGCAGAGCAGGGCATTGGCTGGGCTATTACTTTTTTTTTTTTTTTTTTTTACGTGGTGGTGGCGTGAACTTGATTGGTCCTGTGCAGAGCAGGGCAGGCAGGGGGCATTACTTGAATTTTTTTTTTTTTTTGGTGGTTGAATTTTTTTTTTTTTTTACGTGGTGGTGGCGTGAACTTGATTGGTCCTGTGCAGAGCAGGGCAGAGCAGGGCAGGGCTGGCGCTATTACTTGAATTTTTTTTTTTTTTTTTACGTGGTGGTGGCGTGAACTTGATTGGTCCTGTGCAGAGCAGGGGGCAGGGCTGGCGCTATTACTTTTTTTTTTTTTTTTTTTTTTTTTTACGTGGTGGTGGCGTGAACTTGATTGGTCCTGTGCAGAGCAGGGCAGGCAGGGCAGGGCTGGCGCTATTACTTGATTTTTTTTTTTTACGTGGTGGTGGCGTTGATTGGTCCTGTGCAGAGCAGGCAGGGCTGGCATTACTTTTTTTTTTTTTTTACGTGGTGGTGGCGTGAACTTGATTGGTCCTGTGCAGAGCAGGGCAGAGCAGGGCAGGGCTGGCGCTATTACTTTTTTTTTTTTTTTTTTTACGTGGTGGTGGCGTGAACTCGATTGGTCCTGTGCAGAGCAGGGCAGGGCTGGGCTAGGGCTGATTTTTTTTTTTTTTTTTACGTGGTGGTGGCGTGAACTCGATTGATTGGAGCAGGGCAGGGCAGAGCAGGGCAGGGGTGGCGTGAACTCGATTGGTCCTGTGCAGAGCAGGGCAGGGAATTTTTTTTTTTTTTACGTGGTGGTGGCGTGAACTCGATTGGTCCTGTGCAGAGCAGGGCAGGGCTGGCACTATTGAATAATTTTTTTTTTTTTTTTTTACGTGGTGGTGGCGTGAACTCGATTGGTCCTGTGCAGAGCAGGGCAGAGCAGGGCAGGGCTGGTGCTTTTGAATTTTTTTTTTTTACGTGGTGGTGGCGTGAACTCGATTGGTCCCTGCAGAGCAGGGCAGAGCAGGGCAGGGCTGGCGCTATTACTTGAATTTTTTTTTTTTTTTTTTTTTTTACGTGGTGGTGGCGTGAACTCGATTGGTCCTGTGCAGAGCAGGGCAGGGCTGGCGCTATTACTTTGAATTTTTTTTTTTTTTTTACGTGGTGGTGGCGTGAACTCGATTGGTCCTGTGCAGAGCAGGGGCAGGGCAGGGCGCTATTACTTGAATTTTTTTTTTTTACGTGGTGGTGGCGTGAACTCGATTGGTCCTGTGCAGAGCAGGGCAGAGCAGGGGCAGGGCTGGCGCTATTACTTGAATTTTTTTTTTTTTTTTTTTTACGTGGTGGTGGCGTGAACTCGATTGGTCCTGTTGCAGCAAGCAGGCAGGCGTGCATTGGGGCAGGGCAGGGCAGGGCAGGGCAGGGCTTGAATTTTTTTTTTTTTTTTTTGGTGGTGGTGGCGTGAACTCGATTGGTCCTGTGCAGAGCAGCAGGCAGGGCTGGCGCTATTACTTGAATTTTTTTTTTTTTTTTTTTTTTTTTTTTACGTGGTGGTGGCGTGAACTCGATTGGTCCTGTGCAGAGCAGGGCAGGGCTGGCGCTATTATAATTTTTTTTTTTTTTTTTTTACGTGGTGGTGGCGTGAACTCGATTGGTCCTGTGCAGAGCAGGGCAGGGCTGGCGCTATTACTTGAATTTTTTTTTTTTTTTTACGTGGTGGTGGCGTGAACTCGATTGGTCCTGTGCAGAGCAGGGCAGGGCTGGCGCTATTACTTGAATTTTTTTTTTTTTTACGTGGTGGTGGCGTGAACTCGATTGGTCCTGTGCAGAGCAGGGCAGAGCAGGGCAGGGCTGGCGCTATTACTTGAATTTTTTTTTTTTACGTGGTGGTGGCGTGAACTCGATTGGTCCTGTGCAGAGCAGGGCAGAGCAGGGCAGGGGGCTGGTGCTTGAACTCGATTTTTTTTTTTTTTTTTTTTACGTGGTGGTGGCGTGAACTTGATTGGTCCTGTGCAGAGCAGGGCAGGGTGGGGCGTGAAGATTGGTCCTGTGCTTTTTTTTTTTTTTTTTTTTACGTGGTGGTGGCGTGAACTCGATTGGTCCTGTGCAGAGCAGGGCAGAGCAGGGCAGGGCTGGCGCTATTACTTGAATTTTTTTTTTTTTTTACGTGGTGGTGGCGTGAACTCGATTGGTCCTGTGCAGAGCAGGGCAGAGCGTGGTGGGGCAGATTGGCTGGCGCTATTACTTTTTATTTTTTTTTTTTACGTGGTGGTGGCGTGAACTCGATTGGTCCTGTGCAGAGCAGGGCAGAGCAGGGCAGGGCTGGCGCTATTACTTGATTTTTTTTTTTTTTTTTACGTGGTGGTGGCGTGGCGATTGGTCCTGTGCAGAGCAGGGCAGGGCTGGCGCTATTTTTTTTTTTTTTTTTTACGTGGTGGTGGCGTGAACTCGATTGGTCCTGTGCAGAGCAGGGCAGGGCTGGCGCTATTACTTTTTTTTTTTTTTTTTTACGTGGTGGTGGCGTGAACTCGATTGGTCCTGTGCAGAGCAGGGCAGAGCAGGGCAGGGCTGGCGCTATTACTTGAATTTTTTTTTTACGTGGTGGTGGCGTGAACTCGATTGGTCCTGTGCAGAGCAGGGCAGAGCAGGGGCAGGGCTGGCGCTATTACTTGAATTTTTTTTTTTTTTGGTTTTCCAGTGGTGGTGGCAGGGCAGGGAACTTGATTTTTTTTTTTTTTTTTTGGTGGTGGTGGCGTGAACTCGATTGGCAGCAGGGCAGGGCAGGGCGCTATTACTTTTTTTTTTTTTTTTTACGTGGTGGTGGCGTGAACTCGATTGGTCCTGTGCAGATTGGTCCTTTTTTGAATTTTTTTTTACGTGGTGGTGGGCGTGAACTCGATTGGCAGGGGCAGGGCAGGGCGCGCTATTACTTGAATTTTTTTTTTTTACGTGGTGGTGGCGTGAACAGATTGGTCCTGTGGGCAGGGCAGGCAGGGCTGGCGCTATTACTTGAATTTTTTTTTTTTTTTACGTGGTGGTGGCGTGAACTCGATTGGTCCTGTGCAGAGCAGGGCAGAGCAGGGCAGGGCTGGCGCTATTACTTTTTTTTTTTTTTACGTGGTGGTGGCGTGAACTCGATTGGTGGTGGCAGGGCAGGGCTGGCGCTATTACTTGAATTTTTTTTTTTTTTTTTTGGTGGTGGTGGCGTGAACTCGATTGGTCCTGTGCAGAGCAGGGCAGAGCAGGGCAGGGCTGGCGCTATTTACTTGAATTTTTTTTTTTTTTTACGTGGTGGTGGCGTGAACTCGATTGGTCCTGTGCAGCAGGGCAGAGCAGGGCAGGGCTGGGCTATTACTTTTTTTTTTTTTTTTTTTGGTGGTGGCGTGAACTCGATTGGTCCTGTGCAGAGCAGGGCAGCAGGGCAGGGCTGGCGCTATTACTTGAATTTTTTTTTTTTTTTTTCCGTGGTGGTGGCGTGAACTCGATTTTTTTTTGGTCCTGTGCAGAGCAGGGCAGAGCAGGGCAGGGCTGGCGCTATTACTTGAATTTTTTTTTTTTTTTTTTACGTGGTGGTGGCGTGAACTTGATTGGTCCTGTGCAGAGCAGGGCAGGGCAGGGGGCAGGGCTGGCTGGCTATTGGTATTTTTTTTTTTTTTTTTACGTGGTGGTGGCGTGAACTCGATTGGTCCTGTGCAGAGCAGGGCAGGGCAGGGCAGGGCTGGTTATTACTTTTTTTTTTTTTTTTTTACGTGGTGGTGGCGTGAACTCGATTGGTCCTGTGCAGAGCAGGGGGCACTTTTTTTTTTTTTTTTTTGGTGGTGGCAGGGCAGGGCTATTACTTGAATTTTTTTTTTTTTTTTTTTACGTGGTGGTGGCGTGAACTCGATTGGTCCTGTGCAGAGCAGGGCAGAGCAGGGCAGGGCTGGCGCTATTACTTGATTTTTTTTTTTTTTACGTGGTGGTGGCGTGAACTGATTGGTCCTGTGCAGAGCAGGGCAGAGCAGGGCAGGGCTGGCGCTATTACTTGATTTTTTTTTTTTTTTTTTTTACGTGGTGGTGGCGTGAACTCGATTGGTCCTTTGCAGAGCAGGGCAGGGCAGGGCAGGGCTATTACTTATTTTTTTTTTTTTTTTTTTTACGTGGTGGTGGCGTGAACTCGATTGGTCCTGTGCAGAGCAGGGCAGGGCTGGCGCTATTACTTGAATTTTTTTTTTTTTTTTACGTGGTGGTGGCGTGAACTCGATTGGTCCTTTGCAGAGCAGGGCAGGGCTGGCGCTATTACTTGATTTTTTTTTTTTACGTGGTGGTGGCATGAACTCGATTGGTCCTGTGCAGATCAGGGCAGGGCTGGCACTATTGAATTTTTTTTTTTACGTGGTGGTGGCGTGAACTCGATTGGTCCTGTGCAGAGCAGGGCAGGGCTGGCGCTATTACTTGATTTTTTTTTTTTTTTTTTACGTGGTGGTGGCATGAACTCGATTGGTCCTTTGCAGAGCAGGGCAGGGCTGGCGCTATTACTTGAATTTTTTTTTTTACGTGGTGGTGGCGTGAACTCGATTGGTCCTGTGCAGAGCAGGGCAGAGCAGGCAGGGCTGGTGCTATTACTTGTAGGGCTGGCGCTATTACTTGAATTTTTTTTTTTTTTTTTTTACATGGTGGTGGCGTGAACTTGATTGGTCCTGGGCAGAGCAGGGCAGGGCAGGGCAGAATTTTTTTTTATTGGTTGAATTTTTTTTTTTTTGCAGGGCGTGGTGGTGGCGTGAACTCGATTGGTCCTGTGCAGAAGCATTGGGCAGAGCAGGGGGCAGGGCAGGGCTGGCTATTACTTTTTTTTTTTTTTTACGTGGTGGTGGCGTGAACTCGATTGGTCCTGTGCAGAGCAGGGCAGAGCAGGGCAGGGCTGGCGCTATTACTTGAATTTTTTTTTTTTTTTTTTACGTGGTGGTGGCGTGAACTTGATTGGTCCTGTGCAGAGCAGGGCAGAGCAGGGCAGGGCTGGCGCTATTACTTGAATTTTTTTTTTTTTTACGTGGTGGTGGCGTGAACTCGATTGGTCCTGTGCAGAGCAGGGGGCAGGGCAGGGCAGGGCTGGCGCTATTTTTTTTTTTTTTTTTTTTTACGTGGTGGTGGCGTGAACTCAATTGGTCCTGTGCAGAGCAGGGCAGAGCAGGGCAGGGCTGGCGCTATTACTTGATTTTTTTTTTTTTTACGTGGTGGTGGCATGAACTCGATTGGTCCTTTGCAGAGCAGGGCTGGGCTGGCGCTATTACTTGATTTTTTTTTTTTTTTTACGTGGTGGTGGCGTGAACTCGATTGGTCCTGTGCAGAGCAGGGCAGGGCTGGCGCTATTACTTGAATTTTTTTTTTTTACGTGGTGGTGGCGTGAACTCGATTGGTCCTGTGCAGAGCAGGGCAGGGCTGGCGCTATTACTTGAATTTTTTTTTTTTACGTGGTGGTGGCTTGAACTCGATTGGTCCTGTGCAGAGCAGGGCAGGGCTGGCGCTATTACTTGAATTTTTTTTTTTTTTTTTTTTACGTGGTGGTGGCGTGAACTCGATTGGTCCCTGTGCAGAGCAGGGCAGGGCTGGCGCTATTACTTTTTTTTTTTTTTTTTTTTTTTTTACGTGGTGGTGGCGTGAACTCGATTGGTCCTTTGCAGAGCAGGGCAGGGCTGGCGCTATTACTTGATTTTTTTTTTTTTTTTTTTACGTGGTGGTGGTGTGAACTCGATTGGTCCTTTGCAGAGCAGGGCAGGGCAGGCGCTATTACTTGAATTTTTTTTTTTTTTACGTGGTGGTGGCGTGAACTCGATTGGTCCTGTGCAGAGCAGGGCAGGGCTGGCACTATTACTTGATTTTTTTTTTTTTACGTGGTGGTGGCTTGAACTCGATTGGTCCTTTGCAGAGCAGGGAAGAGCAGGGCAGGGCTGGCGCTATTACTTGAATTTTTTTTTTTTTACGTGGTGGTGGCGTGAACTCGATTGGTCCTATGCAGAGCAGGGCAGTGCTGGCGCTATTACTTTCTTTTTTTTTACGTGGTGGTGGCGTGAACTTGATTGGTCCTGTGCAGAGCAGGGCAGGGCTGGCGCTATTTTTTTACGTGGTGGTTGAATTTTTTTTTTTTTTTTTTTACGTGGTGGTGGCGTGAACTCGATTGGTCCTGTGCAGAGCAGGGCAGAGCAGGGCAGGGCTGGCGCTATTACTTGATTTTTTTTTACGTGGTGGTGGCGTGAACTCGATTGGTCCTTTGCAGAGAAGGGCAGGGCTGGCGCTATTACTTGATTTTTTTTTTTTACGTGGTGGTGGCGTGAACTCGATTGGTCCTGTGCAGAGCAGGGCAGAGCAGGGCTGGGCTGGTGCTATTACTTGAATTTTTTTTTTTTTTTACGTGGTGGTGGCGTGAACTCGATTGGTCCTGTGCAGAGCAGGGCAGGACTGGGTTTATTGCTATTACTTTTTTTTTTTTTTACGTGGTGGTGGTGTGAACTCGATTGGTCCTTTGCAGAGCAGGGCAGGGCTGGCGCTATTACTTTCTTTTTTTTTACGTGGTGGTGGCGTGAACTCGATTGGTCCTGTGCAGTGCAGGGCAGAGCAGGGCAGGGCTGGCGCTATTACTTGAATTTTTTTTTTTTTTACGTGGTGGTGGTGGTGTGAACTCGATTGGTCCTTTGCAGAGCAGGGCAGAGCAGGGCAGGGCTTGTGCTATTACTTGATTTTTTTTTTTTTTTACGTGGTGGTGGCGTGAACTTGATTGGTCCTTTCAGGGCAGAGCAGGGCAGGGCTGGTGCTATTACTTTTTTTTTTTTTTTTTTACGTGGTGGTGGCGTGAACTCGATTGGTCCTGTGCAGAGCAGGGCAGGGCTGGCGCTATCACTTGCTTTTTTTTACGTGGTGGTGGTGTGAACTCGATTGGTCCTGTGCAGAGCAGGGCAGGGCTGGCGCTATTACTTGAATTTTTTTTTTTTTTTTTTTTTTTTGGTGGTGGAGGCTTGATCTCGATTGGTTCTGTGCAGAGCAGAGGGCAGGGCAGGTCTTGCAGAGCAGGGCAGGGCTGGCGCTATTACTTGAATTTTTTTTTTTTTTTATTAATTTTTTTTTTTTTTTTTTTTACGTGGTGGTGGCGTGAACTCGATTGGTCCTGTGCAGAGCAGGGCAGGGCTGGCGCTATTACTTTTTTTTTTTTTTTTTTACGTGGTGGTGGCATGAACTAGATTGGTCCTGTGCAGAGCAGGGCAGGGCTGGCGCTATTACTTGCTTTTTTTAAATTTTTTTACATGCTGGTGGCGTGAACTCGATTGGTCCTGTGCAGAGCAGGGCAGGGCTGGTGCTATTACTTGATTTTTTTTTTTTTTTTTTGTGTTCCGCTAGCTCGGGGTGAACACCTGCTCATCCCCCGCCGAGCTGCACGGGTTTTAGTCTGGGTCCCGTGTCTCGGGAACATCGTTTCAATGCACGTCCCCTGTACCCCTTGGGCGCACGAGTATTATGAGGCTGGACTGGAGTTCCGCGAGGTCGGGGTGAACACTTGCACAAGAGCTGCGGAGACCACGTTAGAAGCAGCCCCGGAGGCCAGCGAAAACAGCCGAGAGTTAAGCCCCTCCCCGCCGTGGCTTCGGCTGCCTTCCGCCACGTCATGTCGGACGGGACTCTGGTCATGTGTTTTGCAACATGACCAGAGTCCCGTCCGTCTTGAAGTGGCGGATGGCTGCCGATGCCACGGTGGGGAGGGGCTTAATTCCCGGCTATTTTCAAACTCGGCGGGAAGGCAGCAGGAGGCTCCATTCACGGCTAACTCCCCACGATCCCCGCTGACCGATCGGAGCCGGTTTAGTGCTCCAGGCAGTCGGATACTTTAGCGCCTCAGCAGCGGGGCGACGACCTCTAACATTCCCGGGCCTGCCAGTGTAAGGCTGGGACCCGTCTGCGGGGAAAAAAAATACCTGCATGTCCCCGTCCCCCGGGTGCACGGGTGTTATGAGGCCGGGCTGGAGTTCCACGAGCTCGGGGTGAACACCTGCTCATCCCCCGCGGAGCTGCACGGGGGTTAGCCTGGGTCCCGTGTCTCGATGGAACATCGTTTCAATGCACGTCCCCTGTAACCCCGGCGCCACGAGTATTATGAGGCGGGCTGGAGTTCCGTGAGGTCTGGGTGAACACTTGCACAAGCGCCATGGAGGCCCCCACTGTCCTTAACCCTTTCAGACCTGGTGTCCATTACAATGGACATCACATGTTTGAGCGCTTTTTTTTTTCTAGAGTTCTAAAAACACCTGCAGTGTTTTTAGAAGAATTCTTGCAGAAATCAGATTTCTTTAGCAATTCAAACAAGAGTAACAGCATTTGCATCGTGTTCCCCAATGTCATAATTATTTTCCACCAGTAGATGGCAGCAGCCCCAAAGAAGTGGCGTCAAAAACATTGAAATACTTGAAAATGTACCTTTTGAAGTGTTTTTCAGCCATGCAACCAGGCAGAAACACCATTTCAAGGGCTGTAGGATCAGACCAACAGTCTGTGACTGAGCCCAGTGTTTTTTAAGTGATTCCTGCAAAATTCAGGTTTTTTGCCATTCAAATCAGTCGACCACTGCTTTAAGCCTATGGGGAGTTTGGAACACTTTTGGCAGGCTCTCAAAACATCGGCGAATGCGGTAGGTGGCTGAAACTTGCTACAGCGCACCTCTAGGACGTGTAGATAATTGGTTGAAAAGCACAGGTCGCTGGGCCTTTCGGTTCCGACGCCGCCCCTGTCCTTGAATGCCACTTCGAAGTGGTCTGCGGGCCCCTTGAAAACGTACCTTTTGAAGGGTTTTTCAGCCATGCAACCAGGTAGAAACACCATTTCAAGGGCTGTAGGATCAGACTAACAGTCTGTGACTGACCCCAGTGTTTTTAGAGCGATTCCTGCAAAATTCTGGTTTTTTGCCATTAAAATAAGTCGACCGCTGCTTTAAGCCTATGGCCAAATTTGGAGCAATTTCGGCAGGCTCTCAAAGAATCAGCGAATGTGGTAGGTGGCTGAAAATTGCTACAGAGCACCTCTAGGACATGCAGATAAGAGGGTGAAAAGCACAGGTTGCTGGGCCTTTCGGTTCGGACGCTGCCCCTGTCCTTGAATGCCACTTCTAAGTGGACTGCGGGCCACTTTAAAAAACTATATCTTTGTGTTCGCTGGGTTACTATCGAATCTATTACTGACACCTCGTGGTCATGATTCGCAACTGCATGTCATTACGTTTGCTTAACATTCCATGTCTGCAAGCGTGTCACGTGAATCTCGTTTCGTGTTGTTTGTATACTCTTAGTAAATGAAGGGTACAACCAAAAATATGTTTTAAAACAAACAGCATGTATTTACATTCACAACATAGAACTGCATAAACATTCTGCGTGGGCAAATATGATCGCACAGTTGCGTTTTTCCAAATGGTAAAGGATTTACTCCCGGTGAGTCAGGGCAGTACGTGTGCTTCTTAGAGTGACTGTATCCTACTTCCAGCGCATCGACTCAGACAACACGGGTGTAAAAAAAGCCCCCATAAGTGACCCCTGTCACCTAATTACGAGATCATTTTTTAAAACCTAGTTACGTGATCATTTAATTTCTCGTGAATACGGGTTGCTTTGTCACGTGTATACGTGATATTTTTTAACACACATTTACGTCATAATTTTTGTTTACGAGTGTAAGTCGCCCTGGACAAGTGCGTCTGCTAATAAATAAATAAATAAATAAATAAATAAAATAAATAAAAAAAAATAATAATAATAATAATAATAATAATAATAATAATAATAATTACGTTTTACTTGTTGTCACGTATGTGCGTGATATTTTCCTTTCATGTAAATAGGTGTTTTATTATTATTTATTTATTTATGTAAGGTAGCAATGCGCTTCCTTAATAGCTGTAATTACAGAACCGCATCTGAATGAACTGCGTTGAACCAGGCAGCTGTGAAAGGGAGACATTAAGGGTGCGTTCACGGAGATCATTCTGTGCAGAATCTGACCAGTTGATAGAAGTTCATTGGATCAATTGGTCACATTCTGCACAATATCTGCGCAGAATTATCTCCGTAAACGCACGCTGAGACTTTATTCACTTCAGTGCGCAAGCGCAGCTGTAAAACGAGAGAGCGACGCTGGGAAATGCAGTCTTTCGATTTCACTTCAATGCGCAAGCGCCGCTGTATAAAGAGAGAGCGATGCTGAGAAATGCAGACTTTCTATATTCACTTCAATGTGCATGTCCCGAGGGAACATCAATTAAATGCACGTCCCCTTTTCCCCCGGGTGCACGAGTATTATGAGGCCGGGCTGGAGTTCCACGAGGTCGGGGTGAACACTTGCACAAGAGCTGCGGAGACCTCGTTAGAAGCAGCCCCGGAGGCCAGCGAAAATAGCCGAGAATTAAGCGCCCTCCCCTCCGAGGCTTTGGCCGATTTCCGCAACGTCACGTCGGACGGGGCTCTGGTCATGTTATTATTATTTTTTTTTCACATGACCAGAGTCCCGTTCGTTTGGACGTGGCGGAAATCGACCGAAGCCTCAGAGGGGAGGGCGCTTAATTCTCAGCTATTTTCGCCAGAATATCTCGGTCGGTATCGGAGCTTTCTGCACGGGGGGGTCTGCGAGCTCGTCCCCCCGGGGAGCTGCACCGTGTAGAAGCACCGTTTCAAGGGCTGTAGTATCAGACGAACAGTCTGTAAGTGACCCCAGTGTTTCTCGAACGATTGCTGCACAAATCTGAGTTTTAGCCCTTCAAATACATCGACCGCTGCTTTAAGCCTATGGGCAATTTGGAACAATTTAGGCAGGCTCTCAAAGAATCAGCGAATGTGGTAGGAGGCTGAAAATTGAATCCTCTCATGTAATTGGGTTAGTTGTGTGTTTGTGTTTATTGAAGAGGCCGCTGCTGTAGGAGAGCAGGATCGGGAGATTGGCGGGTAGGATAGTAGGGAGTACATTTACAAGAGGGACCCTAATTAACTGGGAAAAAATTCATCATTTTGTGTCATTGGCAATGTTACCTGAAAGCAGTGTCAATGTTATTTTATAACATTAGTTACGTAAGATCTCGTAACTTTACGAAAACATTCCAAAAAATGTTCTTTAAAAATTACTTAATGTTATGCTGACTTTCAAATAACATTCTCCTAACGTTCCAGAAACATCATTGTGTTAGCTGGGTTACTATCCAATCTATTACTGACACCTTGTGGTCATGATTCGCAACTGCACGTCATTAAAGTTGCTTAACATTCAATTTCTGCAAGTGTGTCACATGATACTTATGGAGGGTGATCCGTGCCTAAATTAAGATGCACTTCCGCAATGGTATTCTGCTTGCTGATCATGATCATGATTGATTATTATGCAACATGCTTGCTGATCATGATTATTCATGGTATTCTGCTTGCTGATTGTGATTATGCAACATGGTATTCTGCTTGCGGATCATTAACATGAAGACCGTATTCGTTTACCAGGGTTGCCATGGAAACTGTGGACCCACAATCCTCCTGGTGCATCGCTCACGTGAAAGATGGTGGATAGACCTGAATTAAGGCAAGTTCGAGTTTTTTCCGAGTTTTCTTTTTATATTCGTTTGTTATTGTATAAAAATTAATACTCGATCACATGTGCTCATAACATAGACGATGCATGATACAATTTAGCTATAGATAACCAACTTATAATGATTTGAGAGAGTATAGTGACCACATTTGTCACTGTTTTTTTTTGTTTTTGTTTTGTAGTATATAGTGTATGTAACTGTAAAACGGTGGTGGGTGGGTGGGTAATGGTACCTGTATTTAAAAGTAAGTATTGGAAAATCGTGATGGGTTTTTGAATATTATTACAGTAGGTACAGTATTCTGGTCGGATTAAGAGACAGACGTGTATCAAGGCAAGTTATTTATTTTATTTAAATTTTTTTGGCGGGGGAAGTGGGTAAAAATGAGTATTTCATGAATTAATTTCCCGTCGTCTACTGCAGCGACCTGTCTGAGATGTTGCATCAGTATTATACAGTTGTACCGCTTCACTTAAGATGTACCTATCATTTGTATTAATTACTTGCTAGATGTATAGGTATTTAGAGTTAAGTTTTCTTTTTAAATTTATTTTAAAGCTGATCAATACTTGGAGTAGCACAAGGGTGTAAGCAGGACAGTTCTCCTAGTTCTTGTGAGGTCAAACAAGTGCTGCAGTTGTGTGTGTAAAATACTCGCAGCATTCATTTTATATATATATATATATATATATATATATATATATATATATATATATATATATATATATATATATATATATATATATATATATATATGTACATTTATCAGTGCGGCAGTGTAGAGTGGTGGTTAGGATTCCGGACTTGCAACCAAGTGTTTGGGGTTCGATTGTATGTAAATAGCTTTGGATTAAAGCATCTGCTAAATTAATTAATTTTATTTTAGTTTATGTGAATATATGATTTCAGTTCCGTTCCTTTTGTAGTGGTGAGAGTGCCAATGTTGAGGCTGCTCGACTTCTTCAAGAAGCTGCAAGGATTTTGAAGAGAGAGTCAGAAAGCACAGCCACTGCTGGCTCAGGATCACAGACTGGTACTGGGATGTGTTCACCCAGTTCTTTTAGAGGTTTGTTTAACAACATGCAAACCTCACTAGCTGAAGTACAACAAGGAACCCCTACAGTCGATTCAGGCAGGATTCCCTGCACTGTAGCTAGAAATGACCACATTCAAAGAAATCTTGTGCAGCTGTTTCAGCCATGTGATCGGGCAAGGGGCAAAAGATGTTCCAGAAAACTGGAAAGTGTAAACGGAAAACTACACACAGTGAAACCTGGACACGTGATTTCTTTTGCTTACAGAGACCAATGTTCAAACTGTGCCCAATGGAGAAGACCGCATTGGTTTACAGAATTCAGGCCTTGGTAGGAAAAAAATAACATTTGCAGACAAAATGGAGGATTTTCTGAAC
>JAHFZB010000363.1:0-58696 GCA_036884735.1 Huso huso
TGCCTGAGTACCCACTGGTTCTTGACCCACCCAAACAATAGCCACTATTCCTCCACCCCTCCCCACCTATCCCAGGTCAAGTACCCTGTATTGGTCCCCACAGAATTACGGCCTATCCGTGCTACCTGCACTGGCCTGACCCTGGTCACAGTACTTAACTTTAAGAAGGGTAAGGATTACAGGGGAGACCTCGGGTCTCAGGTCTCCTGACTTCAGCTCCGATTCTCTTTCTGGGATCTCATGGCAATCTCTGCAGCACGGCAATGTTGCGGGGAGGGATCAAGCAACACTCCAACCATGAAAGGTATGCCACACTCAGTGCTCGAATTGAGGGGAAAGCGGAGGAACACCAAATTGTTCCCTTGATACAGTCAGGAGGTGAGGAGGGCCGGATGGTTTTTTGTCCATTTGCATTAGGATTATCACATTTAGAATAAAATACTTAACCAACTGATCTCCCTGCCATTAGTCATAGTAGCTTTCTTTTATAATGTAAAGCAGTGTGAATCTGAAATGTCGAATAGAATGAGAAAAGCTAAAGCGGGTCATTGTGAAGACCTCAGGGTTTTTTAAATGAGAAAATAAAAAATTGAAAGGCAACAATGAGAGTACTAAAACAGATAAGAACATTAACTTGGATTCGTACTGTAATTATTTATCATTTGTAAAATAATTAAATGAAGATAATGGGAAAAAAGATAATGATATAATCAGTGTGCCCAATATTTCTGAATTATTAAAGCAATTAAACCCCAATAACAAAGCTAAGCTTCTAATATTGTTTTAAATAAAACATTCTGCCTTTCAAAAAAAAAAATGGTATTTATAGATATTTAATAAATATATTTTAAAAACGGTTTGTCAGTAATTAACCCTACGAATTGAATGACAAGAGGAAAACTATTTTACAAGTTCTTAACCGGTAATTCCATAAGAATATTTTTTAATGTGACATTTTAAATACTGAGCTGAGGCATTCATTTCCATATTCCAGTTTAGGGTGAACGATCTGGTTTATATAGATTGAAAAATAATAATTAATAAATAAATAAATAAATAAAAAATGAGTTGCAATGATTAGCCTAACTTCAATGCACTGAAATTGATGGAGGAACATCATTGCCGCCTGTTAACAAAACGTGCTTTCCAACTTGGCATTTTAATAATGATCAGGTTATGTCCACTTTGTAATAGGGCTCTATACGTTTTTCCATAAATTCAGTGCTAAGCGTTATTTTTCTGAAGGCTATAAACCTCCACATAAGCTGTCAAACAATAAGTTAATCATACACAACGTCTATAAAATAAACCGTATGCACTGTGACTTACCGTGATTCTTATTTTCTTTCATATTGTGTTCCTAATAATACAAAATAAATACTTTCGAAATAGTGTCAGTAATACTGAATTTGTGTTAAAATCTTTGAGCATAGAGCCCAGTGTTTCAGGAAAATTCCATAATGTTTGCATTAAAAATAACATTTATTACCCATTAAGGTCCCTATATGATAGTAAGGCTTTTACAGTGCATATTTAGTAGTGATATTTATTATTATTATTATTTATTTAGCAGACGCCTTATCCAGGGGCTAAAGGCAATTGTTACAAGGTATCACATTTTTCTTTACATACAATTACATTATTTTTTACACGTGCACACATACAATTATTCATTTTATACAGTTGGGTTTTTACTGGAGCAATTTAGGTAAAGTACCTTGCTCAAGGGTACAGCAGCAGTGTCCCCCACCTGGGATTGAACCCACGACCCTCTGGTCAAGAGTCCAGAGTCCTAACCACTACTCCACACTGCTGCCCATTTATAGTCTAAAACAACAATTTGATTACTTTTCTACTTTGTTTAAAGTTTAATACTTGTTTTGAGTTAAAAATCCATAGAATGTCCATATTGACCATCTAATTTCAATGAAAGAGAAATGATCAGATAACATATTTCACATCAAATGATTGCTCATCTCCCCTTAATGTTTTTTTTCCCCATTGTAATCACTAATACTTGTATTAATCATTCATGCAGTGGCAGGAGAGCCACAGTCAGGAACAGGGCATATACCCAGCATTACTACTCCGACTACTCAGTGTCAGCTACTCCTGATTTACTACCTAGCATTACTGATGCTCCATCTGAGGCAAAACAGATGAGGCGCTCTTGGAGAATTTGTTTTGTGAAACCATGACGGGAAAGAGTTGAAAGCAATGCTTTATATATTGTTTCTGCATTACTGGCAGCAGGTTCCACTACATCAGGGAAGAATGTTACAGGTTCATCTGAATCACAGAGGCAAGCCCTAATGTAGATATAAAACAGACTTTTTACTGACTGTAGTAGACTCATCAATCAGAACTGCCAATTTGGATTCCCTCTATAACACTTTCTGCAAGTTTTTTCCTCATTTCATTTGCAATATGATGAGAAATAGCTGCACATTCCTTATCAGAATGCGAGGTACGCCCCATGTCAAGGTCATTTAAAACTTGCAAATCAATGTCAGTAGGCGTCTGTGAATGGCCTCCCCTGATTTTACAATCTTGTAACCGGTTCAAACACTCTATCTGTTATTTCTTAATGATCTTTTTTCATTTCTGCAGCAAGTGTTTCAATTCTTTTTTCTTTAGCCTGTTGCATAATTCTTTCAGCTTCCTTGTGGGCCACATAATTCCTGTGTTCAAAGATTTTCTTCCTCAAGGACATCTGCTGTCTCTCTTTGGTGTCCCCATGGCAGCTAACAGTAACTCTTGCTCATTCATCAGAGGTGAATGTGTTTACTGGAGCTTGTGCCCAATTACTGTAAATTTGAACAAACTGTACATCCTACTTTTTTTTCCAGCAGAAATTAGCCAAGGGTATATCTTTTTTTTCTTTCTAAAAACCCTTTTTGTGTCTAACGTTCTGGAAATTGCTGTGTATCATGCAGTTTTATAACATCCTCAGCAGTTGTATTATCAGGTGATGAGGTATCATCTGAGTTAGGAATTAATCCTGACACTGTCTGTCTAGGTATGTTTGTCTGCGAAGACCTGGAACCTGGCACCGCTGGGATTTCTTTTAGATAGAAGGAAACTATTGGAAGGCAGCAGCAGGGCTGGTAGGTGTCGTAATCACACACAGGGACATAAGTCCGATATATACTCCTTGCAAAGGAGCCGGCTTTTTGTACAGCGGTAATGGGCGCTATGCTTTAGTGTGAGAGGTCCCGGGTTCGCACCTGCCCTCCGCCTGTGCATGGATTGCCCGCTTGTGTGATGCGCCTGCCTGCGTTAACTGGAGATCGCAACATTGGTGTCAAGAAGGGACGAGGTACCCCCGGCACGCACTGTCAGACCGTAGCCTGCCCCAGACTTGAGGCTAGCAGGGAGAGTGTAGCATGCATGGGGAAGGCATCAGCAGGTATCGGTGCTGGCTTTAGTGTGAGAGGTCCCGGTTCATGCCCGCCCATCTGCGGGTGGATTGCCTCACCCTGTGTGATGCACCTGCCTGCATTAACCGGATCGCCACATTGGTGTCCAAGTGAAGTGGACGAAAACCCCAGCACGCACGTCAGACCGTAGCCTGCCCCGGACTTGAGGCTAGGGGGAGAGTAGCATGCATGGGGAAGGCATCAGCAGGTATCAGCGCTTTTGCTTTTAGTGAGAGAGGTCCTGGGTTCGTGCCCGCCTCCACCTGTGTGTGTGGATTGCCTCACCCTGTGTGATGCGCCTGCCTGCATTAACTGATTATTATTAGACGGATAACACGATCCGGAGCTGTCGCACCAGGCCAGCACTAAACCCGGACAACACTTCAATTGTACATGAATAAATTGTATTTCACCACGAGAACTTTAGCACTCACTCTGGACTTGTGATCGTGTGTGTGTGTTTGTGTGTGTTCTACTGTGTTTATTCTTTTGAACTGTGTTTATTATTTGGGACTGTAAACCTTCATTTGTAACAGTGCAATACACATTGCTGTGTATTGCCTGGGATTATTCTTTGTGGTCACCAGACCGAGATTATAAATAAATGTATTTGACTGTGAACTTTGTTGTCTGTCTTCGTTACGTAATCACATCACCACTACACCTACGCACTGCAAAACCACTTTGCCACACTGTTTAACCCAGGATCTCGCTTTCCAAGACCGATAGGAGTTGCTCTGCTTTGAGGTGTGACCACCGACTCCCAAAATGGATCCTGGGCAGAACACTTCCGCCTCTAGGAAAATATGCCTCCAGTGCAAATAATATCTAAGAAAATAAATAGAAAGATATGGTTAAAGTTTGTCCCAAATCTCATCTTATGGTCTGGATGGAGCCGCCCTCAAATAGAGGTGTGATTTGGAGACCACCCCCAAAAGAGGATCCTGGGTAGAACCCCAAAAGAAATCATAGCTTTTTTAAAAAAATTATCTCAGGAACTCACATTCTGGTCTGATGGAGCCAAAGTCTCAAGAGGTGCAACCTGTGACATAGGTCTGAGGTCAACCAAGGCTGGGTGATGGAGCATCGACCCCCAAAATTGATCCTGTCATGTGACCCTAAAACCCGCTCTTCCCTTGTACAAGGTGCAAGCACCTTTTTGAGTGAAAGGTGTATGTGGCAGAGATGCATGGCTCTTCGATAGAACCAGCTTGATTTATTTGAGCTTTTCCCACTGATGATGGGAATCAGAATGTAGAGATGGGAGCACGGCTAACAAGGTTTAAGTTTTTTGCAGGTATCAAGCTTTTAAAGACTGTCACCCACACCTGTGATGTGCAGACATGGATAAAGGATCTTAGTGGCTTTGACAGATTCACTGAGAGCAGAAACTCACCCAAGACTGTCACCGCTACTGGAAGCAGGCTGATCTTTGGGATACAAACTATTGCAGAGAAGGGAGAGCAGGCATTACCTAATGTTAGAAATAAGCTTGTTGTTATAACCTTTGAGAGGAAGAGGCAAAAAGTTATTGGAAATGGCCAAACCTAAACATAGGGCCTCCTTATCTATAAAATGAATGAGAGCTATCAGCGAGAAAGCCTGTGTTGGGTTTGGAGGAAAGGCAGAAACGAGCATCCCAATTTACTAATTCAAATGTTCACAGTCAAGTTTCTTAACAGAAAAAATAACTCTGGTTTAGAAACAGGTTTTAAACTAAACACAGAGCCTCTATAAGACTAACAAACTCTATGATGTGTGAGTAAACGTTTAAATAAAATAACTAATATAAGTATTCGACTGTATAAGGTTTTACTGTAATAAAAGTAGAAGTCTTGTTACAGGGAAACTGAAAAGGCAGCAAAAAAAAAGCATTTAGCTGAATTGGCTCAAGAATGTGTCCACACAAGCTTCTTATTTAGAAAAAGAAGTAAGCTTGATCTGAAAGTAATCTTTAAAACACAGGTATTCTAGAATAATTCAAACAGAATATAAGTGTAATGTTTTATTTTAACAGAAGAACTGTTAAGTTTGAAAATAAGACAATATAGTGCAGACTGTATTTAATAACTTTAATATACAGTAGATTTACTGAAAGAATGTAATTAATTGATAACCTCGCTTTTGTCTGCTTATAGCAAAGCGGTGCCAAGACACGGAAAAAATCAGTCATGTCAACTAAATCAAGATTCATTGGTCGTTAGCAGTTTTGAATTCAAGGTCTCTATAATGAGTGATCTTTTCATATAAACTAACGAAAAGTGCCTTCTGATAACAGAGAAAGAAGCTGATGGTGTAATGTCCATTACTGCATTATATTATAGAAATTAATGAGAACCTGGCAGTAGAAGTAAAGAAGGCATAATAGCATGGGGCAGCATATTGGACCCAACAAGAATATGACTTAAATATAATACATTTGGGAAAGTGCTTATAGTAGCATTTCATATTAATTAAAACTGGCAGGTAACAGGGTGTCTGAAACCCGCTTGCACAGGGGATTTTAGAAACCGAGAAAGGTCAAACTTCAAAGTTTAAGAATTGAAAAAGCCAACATAAGACTGTTACATTTAACTATGTGTTCTATATCTGGATTTAAATGAAAATAAATGGATCTGCAACTATAGACTTAAAGGTTTTTCGTTGAACCTAACAGACTTTATCCAGTATTATTTTGTGAAAAACATCTATACATGAAACAAATCCAACCTACTGAAAGGAATGTTTTTAATGTTAATATGTTTTAATGTTAATAAATATATTTTAAAACCCAGGTTGGAATAATTAAACAGAGTAGGTGTTGTATATTAAAAAACTATATTTATTCTCTATATCTCTCTATATATACTGGTATTTCATTCACTTGTAACCTGTATTAAGGAACTCCATGGTACTGAGAAAATAACATCAGTTCAAAAGTTCACCTCACATATTTTGGAAATGAGAAAGGGGTGGAACATGTGATCATAACCAATTAATTTTAGAAAAGCAGTTACAGTACTTTTTGAATATATTGTTCACTTAAAAATGAGAGCTGTCAGGGCAGATTAATGTTTGGATTTAATTGAGACTTCTGACACATGAAGCAGAGCAAAAGTTCTATAAAAGCTGAGGTAAAACCCCAGTCAAGCATTATTCCACTTGCTGACTACAAGTGGTGTGGTCCATGCCCTGAAGATCTCTGAAAAAGCTGGCTGTTGTTTGGTTGAATTCAGAAGCCTCTGCCTACGAAGACAGCTCTTTTTTTTTGCATATATCCTACACTAAACTTCCATTTATATTGGAAGGTAAGAACAATTTTGAATGTATGTCTCATTTATATTGACACATTGCTGTAACATATAGGAGTTATATTGTAGCTTTATAGAGTGATATTTTGTATTTTTAGGATTTAGCGGTGGGCGCTTTAGCATTTTATATGCATGGCCTAAGGGCAAAACATGTGATAACCATAACTGTATTGAAGTGTTTATACTGTTAAACCTGTAAGGCATTGATTGCCCAGACTGCCTAGTAGTTGGGATCTGAAGTGGTCTGCAACCACTTGCTCCATTATTAAGCATTTAACAAACCGAAGGAGTATTACGATTTGTTAAAACTTCAAATTGAATGGATCTGTGTGGTTTTCTTGATTATTTAAAAGTTGTCTGTGTATATATATATATATATATATATACAGACGTGCTCAAATTTGTTGGTACCCTTACAGCTCATTGAAATAATGCTTCATTCCTCCTGAAAAGTGATGAAATTAAAAGCTATTTTATCATGTATACTTGCATGCCTTTGGTATGTCATAGAATAAAGCAAAGAAGCTGTGAAAAGAGATGAATTATTGCTTATTCTACAAAGATATTCTAAAATGGCCCGGACACATTTGTTGGTACCCCTTAGAAAAGATAATAAATAATTGGATTATGGTTATATTTCAAACTAATTAGTTTCTTTAATTAGTATCACACATGTCTCCAATCTTGTAATCAGTCATTCAGCCTATTTAAATGGAGAAAAGTAGTCACTGTGCTGTCTGGTATCATTGTGTGTACCACACTGAACATGGACCAGAGAAAGCAAAGGAGAGAGTTGTCTGAGGAGATCAGAAAGAAAATAATACAAGCATGGTAAAATTAAAGGCTACAAGACCATCTCCAAGCAGCTTGATGTTCCTGTGACAACAGTTGCAAATATTATTAAGAAGTTTAAGGTCCATGGAACTGTAGCCAACCTCCTGAGGCGCCGCAAGAGAAAAATCGACCCCAGATTGAACAGAAGGATAGTGCTAATGGTAGAAAAAAGAACCAGGATAACTGCCAAAGAGATACAAGCTGAACTCCAAGGTGAAGGTACGTCCAGTTTGATCACACCATCCGTCGCTTTTTGAGCGAAAGTGGGCTCCATGGAAGAAGACCCAGGAGGACCCACTTTTGACAGAAAAAAATAAAAAAGCCAGACTGGAATTTGCTAAAATGCATATTGACAAGCCACAATCCTTCTGGGAGAATGTCCTTTGGACAGATGAGTCAAAACTGGAGCTTTTGGCAAGTCACATCAGCTCTGTGTTCACAGACGAAAAAATGAAGCTTTCAAAGAAAAGAACACCATACCTACAGTGAAACATGTAGGAGGCTCGGTTATGTTTTGGGGCTGCTTTGCTGCGCCTGGCACAGGGTGCCTTGAATCTGTGCAGGGCACAATGAAATCTCAAGACTATCAAGGCATTCTGGAGCGAAACGTACTGCCCAGTGTCAGAAAGCTCTGTCTCAGTCGCAGGTCATGGGTCCTCCAACAGGATAATGACCCAAAACACACAGCTAAAAGCACCCAAGAATGGATAAGAACAAAACATTGACTATTCTGAAGTGGCCTTCTATGAGTCCTGATCTGAATCCCATCGAACATCTATGGAAAGAGCTGAAAACTTGCAGTCTGGAGAAAGGCACCCATCAAACCTGAGACAGCTGGAGCAGTTTGCTCAGGAAGAGTAGGCCAAACTACCTGTTAACAGGTGCAGAAGTCTCATTGAGAGCCTGAAAACATTTGATTGCAGTGATTGCCTCTAAAGGTTGTGCAACAAAATATTAGGGTTAGCGGTCCCATCATTTTTTGTCCATGCCATTTTCATTTGTTTTATTATTTACAATATTATGTTGAATAAAAATCAAAACAAAGTCTGATTTCTATTAAATATGGAATAAACAATGGTGGATGCCAATTACTTTTGTCAGTTTCAAGTTATTTCAGAGAAAAATTGTGTATTCTTCGTTTTTTGTGGAGGGTACCAACAAATTTGAGCACGCCTGTATATATATATATATATATATATATATAGCTCACCCGCTATAACACGCCTCATTATAGTGCGGAATCGGTTATAACACGGTAGGGTCGTGGCTCCCATTTGCTCCATAATGCCACCACAGTAGCCCTTTATACTCGGCATAAGGCAGAAAACAAATAGCACGGTGTGAAAGGGTAGCGCTATGGGCCCAGATGTTATTGGCAGGCCAAGAGACTCAGAGGCAAGGAACTGCAGTTAAAGCGCTTTCTGCACAGTTTAATAAACAAAAGGAAATAAAATACAAGACAAAACACTGCTCACCGAGCAAAAAATAAAAGGTCAAACAAAAACAAATCTTGCACACAATAAACACTTACAAAATAACTGGTGTAAGGGCCAAAACAAAAGTTTAAACAAAACAAAAACTGTTCAGGCTGGGCAGAGCCTTCACTGAACTTTGTCATGCCAAATAAACTGTTAACTCACCCCAAAACTCCCTTCCCAAACAAAGGATTTTCCCCTTTTTATAGCATGTGGCTGGATCCCAATTATCAATGATTCAATTAGCTCCAGCCACATTCTCACGTATTTTTGGCAGGGATATGCCAACCACCACCAAATCACAACAAAACAATATTATTATTTACAGGCAGGGCCCTGCCCAGCCACACACTGTCTTGTAATTATGGCTCCCCACTATAGCGTTATAAAGGGTGAGCACTGTATATATATGTATATATATAATATATTGCAAACCCAGTGCACGAACAATCCACTACAGGAGTCCAAAACATTTCTGTGTCCCCCTGTGGCAAAGTGCCCACCCCTTGGTATTTATTTATGTATGTTTTCATTTGTTGTTGTTGTTGTTGTTGTTGTTATTGTTATTATTGTGTTTATGTGCGGGCGGATGAGCACCGTCTGTCTTTTATTATTTGCTGTTTGAGCCCGGCGAGAGAGTCGGTCTTGTAATGTGTAGTAGGTGGGTATGGGATTAAAAACCCTTCCCTATAACTCAGGGAATGTGGCTGGAGCTTAATAAGGTAATTTATTAATAGGTAATTAAGGCTCCAGCCACGAATATAAAAAGACCCACTCGCCTCAGAAGACGGAGAGTGTCAGAGGCGAGACGTGATTTGTGAAGTAAGAGAAAACAATTGCTATATACCAATATACTTGTTTCCATTATTGTTTGTTTATTTGTTTGGCCAACGTGCCCTTTTGTTTTGTGCAAGTGGTTTTGTTTTGTTTAAACTGTTTCTTTATCATTTTAATAAAGCACTGAGCACAGCCACAGCGCTTCAGTTTCAGCGCATACTTTGTTTTTGACTGCTGCTTCCTGAACCTGACGTCACCACCCACACGCCACACAAAAGCATCTGTGACACCCCTTAAAAGTCTCCCCTGAGTTTAAGAGTGTGCTCAGAGCATATATAAATAAAAGGAAGTACGTGGAATCTGACAACGCCCCCAAAAAGCAATTAAACAAAAATATTATATATCTTTTTTTTTTGTTTTTTGTTTTTTGCTATATACCTCAGGAACTCACGTTCTGGTCCAGAAAGAGCTGCCCTTGAAGAGGTGCGAATGCTGACGCCAGTCAGTGGTCAACCAGGCCAGGCGATGGAGCATCAATTTCCCAAAGGAGGATCCTGATAAAAAATGCTTGATGGAATTTCTGAAACTGGAACTGAGATAGAGCGTCAGCTACGGGATTGAGAAGACCAGGTACATGAGCTGCTTTAAAGTTACTGTTAAGATAACATATAGCTCATGTAGAACAGAGGAATGTTGTTGAGAAGGAACATCCCGGATTGAGCTGGCCAGGCTGCTGAAAACCAGGAAAAGTTGAACACGCCCCTAAATCCTAATGATGATGCGTCTGTGTACAGATGGAGTTCAACTGATGAGATGATTTTGTCATGAAAAAATGGTGAAGTTCACTAATCTCTATCCAGATCGCCAGGATTCTTAATTTAAGATGATGTAGACAATTTAAAAGTTTTGAGATGGTCCAATCTTTGAAATGCATCTTATTTGGAATGTTCTTGGATCCACTTCGGAAGCTCTGCCTTGCAGGAGTTGTTGTTAGAGGGGAGATGCGAGTGCCGAACCTACTGCCAGTAAGCGAGCTCCTGTGCTGCACTGAACTGAAATGAAAGGTGAAGCAAGCGATGCAGTCTGGTTGACTGGAGTCTGGAGGTTCCAGGGAGCTTTGAGCTATGAGAGTAGCTTGGGAGAGCTGGAAACCGGTCGGTTTCAATCAGAAAGAAAAAAATAAAGAAAGCAATGGAAATAGACTGCTGAAGCTGAGAGCAGAAGCAATCGGAGATGGAGAAACCGTTGGAGATGCAGGAGTGATCTGGACACGATTCGGATCCAGGTTGGTTGTACACATAAGAATCATCACGTAGATTATCCATGTTTTATGGTTCAGTAGCTACTTTTGACCTACTCAGAAGAAAGGCTTGCAGAGAAAGTAGTGGAAGGTGAGCCTGAACTATATAGCTTAGGGAACCAATAGCATTAGCGTAGTGAGCTGAGCCTCGTCCCTAGAACTACGGCAAGCCTACATTTGAAGCAGTGCTGCATGCATTGTTAAAGCAGTGCTGCATGCATTGTTAAAGCAGTGCTCGGTACATTTTTAAAGCAGTGCTCCATGCATTGTTAAAGCAGTGCTCGGTACATTTTTAAAGCAGTGCTCTATGCATTGTTAAAGCAGTGCTGAATGCATTGTTAAAGCAGTGCTCCATGCATTGTTAAAGCAGTGCTCGGTACATTTTTAAAGCAGTGCTCTATGCATTGTTAAAGCAGTGCTGCATGCATTGTTAAAGCAGTGCTCCATGCATTGTTAAAGCAGTGCTCGGTACATTTTTAAAGCAGTGTCCATGCATTGTTAAAGCAGTGCTCCATGCATTGTTAAAGCAGTGCTACATGCATTGTTAAAGCAGCGCTGCATGCATTTTAAAGCAGTGCTGCATGCATTGTTAAAGCAGTGCTTGGTACATTTTTAAAGCAGTGCTCTATGCATTGTTAAAGCAGTGCTGAATGCATTTTTAAAGCAGTGCTCCATGCATTGTTAAAGCAGTGCTCGGTACATTTTTAAAGCAGTGCTGCATGCATTGTTAAAGCAGTGCTCGGTACATTGTTAAAGCAGTGCTCCATGCATTGTTAAAGCAAAGCTGAATGCATTGTTAAAGCAGTGATCCATGCATTGTTAAGGCAGTGCTCCATGCATTGTTAAAAGCAGTGCTGCATGCATTGTTAAAGCAGTGCTCGGTACATTTTTAAAGCAGCGCTGCATGCATTGTTAAAGCAGTGCTCGGTACATTTTTAAAGCAGTGCTGCATGCATTGTTAAAGCAGTGCTGAATGCATTGTTAAAGCAGTGCTCCATGCATTGTTAAAGCAGTGCTGAATGTATTGTTAAAGCAGTGATCCATGCATTGTTAAGGCAGTGCTCCATGCATTGTTAAAGCAGTGCTGCATGCATTGTTAAAGTAGTGCTCGGTACATTTTTAAAGCAGTGCTCCATGCATTGTTAAAGCAGTGCTCCATTCATTGTTAAAGCAGTGCTTGGTACATTTTTAAAAGCAGCTGCATGCATTGTTAAAGTAGTGCTCGGGTACATTTTTAAAGCAGTGCTCCATGCATTGTTAAAGCAGTGCTCCATGCATTGTTAAAGCAGTGCTGAATGCATTGTTAAAGCAGTGCTCCATGCATTGTTAAAGCAGTGCTCCATGCATTGTTAAAGCAGTGCTCGGTACATTTTTAAAGCAGTGCTCCATGCATTGTTAAAGCAGTGCTCCATGCATTGTTAAAGCAGTGCTGCATGCATTGTTAAAGCAGTGCTGCATGCATTTTTAAAGCAGTGCTGCATGCATTGTTAAAGCAGTGCTCAGTACATTTTTAAAGCAGTGCTGCATGCATTGTTAAACCAGTGCTGCATGCATTTTTAAAGCAGTGCTCCATGCATTTTTAAAGCAGTGCTCGGTACATTTTTAAAGCAGTGCTGCATGCATTGTTAAAGCAGTGCTCGGTACATTTTTAAAGCAGTGCTGCATGCATTGTTAAAGCAGTGCTGAATGCATTGTTAAAGCAGTGATCCATGCATTGTTAAGGCAGTGCTCCATGCATTGTTAAAGCAGTGCTGCATGCATTGTTAAAGCAGTGCTCCATGCATTGTTAATGCAGTGCTCAGTACATTTTAAAGCAGCGCTGCATGCATTGTTAAAGCAGTGCTGCATGCATTGTTAAAGTAGTGCTCCATGCATTGTTAAAGCAGTGTCCATGCATTGTTAAAGCAGTGCTCGGTACATTTTAAAGCAGTGCTCCATGCATTGTTAAAGCAGTGCTGCATGCATTGTTAAAGCAGTGCTCCATGCATTGTTAAAGCAGTGCTCAGTACATTTTTAAAGCAGCGCTGCATGCATTGTTAAAGCAGTGCTGCATGCATTGTTAAAGTAGTGCTCCATGCATTGTTAAAGCAGTGCTCCATGCATTGTTAAAGCAGTGCTCGGGTACATTTTAAAGCAGTGCTCCATGCATTGTTAAAGCAGTGCTGCATGCATTGTTAAAGCAGTGCTCCATGCACTGTTAAAGCAGTGTTTCGGTACATTTTTAAAGCAGTGCTCCATGCATTGTTAAAGCAGTGCTGCATGCATTGTTAAAGCAGTGCTCCATGCATTGTTAAAGCAGTGCTCGGTACATTTTTAAAGCAGCGCTGCATGCATTGTTAAAGCAGTGCTGCATGCATTGTTAAAGCAGTGCTCGGTACATTTTTAAAGCAGTGCTCCATGCATTGTTAAAGCAGTGCTGAATGCATTGTTAAAGCAGTGCTCCATGCATTGTTAAAGCAGTGCTCCATGCATTGTTAAAGCAGTGCTCGGTACATTTTTAAAGCAGTGCTCCATGCATTGTTAAAGCAGTGCTCGGTACATTTTAAAGCAGTGCTGCATGCATTCTTAAAGCAGTGCTCATGCATTGTTAAAGCAGTGCTCGGTACATTTTAAAGCAGTGCTGCATGCATTGTTAAAGCAGTGCTGGGTACATTTTTAAAGCAGTGCTGCATGCATTGTTTTGTTGCACAGCAATATGTTTGATTCAATAGTGCACATTTTTGCCCTCTCTTAGAAAAAATGAACATGGAGAGCCATATAAGTTTACTTTTGGTAATTAGTTTGTGAACAGTGTGCAGTGTTAAAGAAGCAATAACTACAGCAAACAGTTAAGTAACTCTTAAAGAGATAACAGCAATATACAGTAGGGTTTGTTACATTGTTCAATGGTGTCCCTTCACCACTTTGCTTTTTACAAGGGAATGCCATATCTACAAGCCACATTGCACATTTACATTATTATTGCCAACTAAAAGTTTAATTTGATGTGTAGAATTTGTAACGCTATTTGAACATGCTTATATAGAACTGCTTATGTGGGCGGTTCTGGTCCATGGATTATAAAACCAATTTAAACTCACAGTTCTTGTAGCAAACAACGATAAGCAGCAGCTTTCTTACTTCTTAGAAGTGCTGAAAATGCACATCACATTGTCCAATGTAAATACCTAGGAATTGAATGTACAGAAAGTGCAGCTCTAGAATCTCTCCTGTGATTATTTCTATGACAATAAAACAGGTGGAAATTAGTCCTTGGCTATGTGCTCCAAGTCTGAATCTCATTTGTGTCAATATAACCCATTCAACTATCTCTTCCATTCAAAGGGGGGGAAACACGTGTCAACTTAACACGGTGGAAAATGAATAGGCCCATAGGCTGTTTAAGATCAACTTGGTATTAGTATGAAATATGACACTTAACTAATGCACAGTACACCCTCGATCCAACAGCCTTCATTATAACAAGCCTGCAGCAATAATGAACCTGGCCCCTGGATGCCAACTAAAAAAAAAAAACCTGAAGTAAAACTCATTGTACTAGTCACAATGAATCAGGTCAATATTATTATGTTGTGAAAAGAAAGTTGAAATAAATTCACTAAAACTGTGCAATCCAAAAAAAACAACCAACCATGATAACCATTAACTAGGGAGAGAGAGAGAGAGAGAGAGAGAGAGAGAGAGAGAGAGAGAGAGAGAGAGAGAGAGAGACTACCCTGGATTCACACTGACTATCATGAAAGAAGTCCAGAGACTTAATTTGCTGGATGGAATAGAGGATCCTGAAGCTATTGTAATTTAGTGGCTTCACATGGATGATGCGTGACCACTCTCCTGACATATGAAGGAAGTTAGCTGCCCAGGAGAATGAACTTCACATGGCTCCTACTCCACATGCATCTTAGGCTGTGAATGGGTGTGTGGCAGGGTACACCCTGCCCCTGTGCGTATTTTGTGTTTGTGTTGGATAATAATTATTTAAATGTATTGTTTGGTGTTTAAAAACAAGTAAGGTCTTTGAAATAACAATCGCTACTGTGCTGGCTTTAAACCAGCATGATACTTGTTTGTTTGTTTGTTGCTTTATTATACCTGTTTGTTTTGGCCATCGTGCCGTTTTGTTTTTGTATAGTGTTTTTGTTTCTGTTTTGTTCAAACCTTTTATTTAAACACGCGCATCAGCGCTTCATACCCGTAGTACTGAGTCTGTCTATGGTCTGACGTCACCACCAAGCCATCCGTGTGACAGGGTGTCAGGATGTGAGAGTGGTGTGGGCAGAAGTGAATGTCAAATCAGGAGGTATATTTACAAAAAAGTCAGTTTTTAATAACTACAATCCACCCACTATACCAGCAATGGTATGGGGGTTAAAACGGTGTGTTTTCAGTCCCAAACAAAAAGGTTGAACAACTAATAATCACAATACATTAATTCTAACGGTGCACAGAAAAGTGCTCTGGGTGAAATACGTTCTTGCTGTGGTGCTGTGCTGTGCTGTGATGTGCAGAGGTAGTGGTGCACCGGGGTTTGTGCTGACTCCGTGGTTACCAGCTACCATCGAGTCATCCCATCTATGGGAAAGTGTACTACCCACCATACACAGCACCGTTTCTGGTTGGGAGGGAGATTTGCAGCTCAAATTCCTTCTCTCTCTGTCACATGCTGCTGTTACTGTTATTTCTGTTATTGATGCTATTCTGTTATTGATGCTATTCTGTTATTGCTTCTATTCTGTTATTGATGCTATTCTGTTATTGATGCTATTCTGTTACTGCTTCTATTCTGTTATTGATGCTATTCTGTTATTGATGCTATTCTGTTATTGATGCTATTGTTATTGATGCTATTCTGTTATTGATGCTATTGTTATTGATGCTATTCTGTTACTGCTTCTATTCTGTTATTGATGCTATTCTGTTATTGATGCTATTCTGTTATTGATGCTATTGTTATTGATGCTATTCTGTTATTGATGCTATTCTGTTATTGATGCTATTCTGTTATTGATGCTATTGTTATTGATGCTATTCTGTTATTGATGCTATTCTGTTATTGCTTCTATTCTGTTATTGATGCTATTCTGTTATTGATGCTATTCTGTTATTGATGCTATTGTTATTGATGCTATTCTGTTATTGATGCTATTCTGTTATTGATGCTATTCTGTTATTGCTTCTATTCTGTTATTGATGCTATTCTGTTATTGATGCTATTCTGTTATTGCTTCTATTCTGTTATTGATGCTATTCTGTTATTGATGCTATTCTGTTATTGATGCTATTGTTATTGCTTCTATTCTGTTATTGATGCTATTCTGTTATTGATGCTATTGTTATTGCTGCTATTCTGTTATTGATGCTATTGTTATTGATGCTATTCTGTTACTGCTTCTATTCTGTTATTGATGCTATTCTGTTATTGATGCTATTCTGTTATTGATGCTATTGTTATTGATGCTATTCTGTTATTGATGCTATTGTTATTGATGCTATTCTGTTACTGCTTCTATTCTGTTATTGATGCTATTCTGTTATTGATGCTATTGTTATTGATGCTATTCTGTTATTGATGCTATTGTTATTGATGCTATTCTGTTATTGATGCTATTCTGTTATTGATGCTATTCTGTTATTGATGCTATTCTGTTATTGATGCTATTTTGTTATTGATGCTATTCTGTTATTGATGCTATTCTGTTATTGCTTCTATTCTGTTATTGATGCTATTCTGTTATTGATGCTATTCTGTTATTGCTTCTATTCTGTTATTGATGCTATTCTGTTATTGATGCTATTGTTATTGCTGCTATTCTGTTATTGATGCTATTGTTATTGATGCTATTCTGTTACTGCTTCTATTCTGTTATTGATGCTATTCTGTTATTGATGCTATTCTGTTATTGATGCTATTGTTATTGATGCTATTCTGTTATTGATGCTATTGTTATTGATGCTATTCTGTTATTGATGCTATTCTGTTATTGATGCTATTCTGTTATTGATGCTATTGTTATTGATGCTATTCTGTTATTGATGCTATTCTGTTATTGATGCTATTCTGTTATTGCTTCTATTCTGTTATTGATGCTATTCTGTTATTGATGCTATTCTGTTATTGATGCTATTGTTATTGATGCTATTCTGTTATTGATGCTATTCTGTTATTGATGCTATTCTGTTATTGCTTCTATTCTGTTATTGATGCTATTCTGTTATTGATGCTATTGTTATTGCTGCTATTCTGTTATTGATGCTATTGTTATTGATGCTATTCTGTTACTGCTGCTATTCTGTTATTGCTTCTATTCTGTTATTGCTGCTATTGCGTGGATGGAAACACAGGATGTTGAGGCAATACAAATCCTGAAACTCCGCCAAATGCTGACGATGGCTCCTGCAGCTGCCAGGCAACAGATGCGGCAAAGCAAAATGAATCAGAAATAAAACTAAGACTTGAGAATTTAATGCATTTAAAAATGTTCTAACTTTTCTTGTTTTATTTATTTATTTATTTATTTATTTATTTATTTATTTATTTTTTAATAAAAAGCCTCGGATTGAATTTGTTTTTAATAAAAGGATTTTGTATTTTAATGAACTGGATAAAACATGGCAGAATAATGGATTGCAATGCATTCAGGAAAAGGTATGTGTAAATCCAATTTTAGTGCCAAGCTTCACTTCAGTTTATTTTCTGTCTCATTGCCCTTTTGCTATAACAAACCTCTCACTATATAACGAACAGGACTACTTTACATGCAGCATAGAAACAAGGATCAGACAACACACAGTGGAGACAGATTTGGGACAGTGTGGGAGATATACAGAGAATCATGCTGAATTATTAGGTTTTTCAGGCTTATCAGTTTATTTTCATTCCCTAAAATCCCCACAAGCTCCTTGTAGCCTCCGCAGAAATGTTTATCATGCTTAAACAATACTCACAATGTTTGTTACAAGGTAAAACCATGAACTATTAACATGAGCAGCCTGAATTCCCATGGCTAACCACTCCCAGACTATGTTTGGGATATGACATCACAGCAAAATCATGTTTTCATTGTCAGATCTTTGAGTTTCAGTACATGGTCGAGCGTCACAGGTCATTGCTATACCTCCACAAGTGGAGATAGACAGGACAGAGGGAAGGAGACACTTCTTCACACAAGAGTGGTGAGGGCTATGGGGTGGGCTACCAAGTCACATTGTTAAGGCAGAATCACATGGATACTTCAAGACCCAATTTGACAAAGTTTGAGAGCAATCAGCTACTAGGAACTTGACAAGCTTACATGACTGAATGGCTTCCTCCCGTTTGTAAAATTTTCTTAAGTTCTTATGTTCTTATAAACAAAATGAGTGTGCTGTTTTTTTTATCCATCAACAGAAGACCGTAATGTAGCATCAAAGACTGTAAAGAAGTATTGAGAAGAAAAACAGGATTTGTTTACAGAAATGTAGTACTGGTACTGTACAGATGTTAGCAGCTCCTGATGTTATTTCATGGTTATAGTATCTTCAGATAAATGATTTTGTTTTGGAAAGCTTGTCTATAATAAAAAAAAGTTATGAACTTTTTTTATATCACAGTCAGCTGGTGTATTTCCGAACTATATCATGGGAGAAAAAACACAAATCACGCCAACAGAACTAGACAACTGTGGAGTCCCATCATCCTTTATTTACTAACAATAGAGCGGCGCTCAAAATGTTCTGTCAGCTTTCTGAACCTCTAAAACTAGGAATGGAAAAAATAGAAAAACCACAAGCAGGAGACTCCACAGCTGCCACAGGCACTTCCTTAATTAGCAGTAAGTGGGTTATCCAAGATGGGGAGACTGGAATTGAACTAGCAACCGTGCTGCTGATGAGCGGACATTTTAACAAGTGACAGTTAATCCAAGCGGTATCTGGGATTAGATCACATCCCCTGGAGGAATACACAATCAGAAAGGAGCAGAGATGTAAACCTTGCATTGCTGTGGTCCACTTTTATAAAAGCAAACTAATACAGTGGGGGCGTTTGTGAAATCATCCTGTTCAGACCAGATTAAAAAGGGCTATGTTATAGCATGTACATTTTTGGAATATTTCATTTTATACCTGCTTAATACCACCGAATGTATGTTCTCTATTGTGGTTTCATTTGAGAAAAATGTCCTTTGAAATGACCACTAGAACGTGCAACTGGATTTCTGCCCCTCTGTAACTGAGTTAATAAATCGAATATCGCAGAACTAAATCAGAGATGACGGAAATTACAGGATCCCAGGGTGTCAGCTTCAACAACATTACTGGGAGTTGGTTCCAGACCCTCTCAATTCTCTGTGTAAAAGTGCCTCCTATTTTCTGTTCTGAATGCCCCTTTATCTAATCTCCATTTGTGACCCCTGGTCCTTGTTTCTTTTTTCAGGTCAAAGAAATCCCCTGGGTTGACATTGTCTATACCTTTTAGGATTTTGAATGTTTGAATCAGATTGCCGCGTAGTCTTCTTTGTTCAAGACTGAATAGATTCAATTCTTTTAGCCTGTCTGCATACGACATGCCTTTTAAACCCGGGATAATTCTGGTAGCTCTTCTTTGCACTCTTTCTAGAGTAGCAATATCCTTTTTGTAACGAGGTGACCAGAACTGAACACAATATTCTAGGTGAGGGCTTACTAATGCATTGTAAAGTTTTAACATTACTTCCCTTGATTTAAATTCAACACTTCTCACAATATATCCGAGCATCTTGCTGGCCTTTTTTATAGCTTCCCCACATTGTCTAGATGAAGACATTTCTGAGTTAACATAAACTCCTAGGTCTTTTTCATAGTTCCCTTCTTCAATTTCAGTATCTCCCATATGATATTTATAATGCACATTTTTATTGCCTGCATGCAATACTTTACACTTTTCTCTATTAAATTTCATTTGCCATGTGTCTGCCCAATTCTGAATGCTGTCTAGATCATTTTAAATGACCTTTGCTGCTGCAACAGCGTTTGCCATTCCTCCTATTTTTGTGTCGTCTGCAAATTTAACGAGTTTGCTTACTATACCAGAATCTAAATCATTAATGTAGATTAGGAATAGCAGAGGACCTAATACTGATCCCTGTGGTACACCACTGGTTACCTCACTCCATTTTGAGGTTTCTCCTCTAATCAGTACTTTCTGTTTTTACATGTTAACCACTATTATTTAAGCAAAATAATAACAGTAATACAAAATAAACAGTCCTCATGTTTAATTGATTTCTTTTAAATTGAAATGTAAAACATGGCACATTGACAACCTTCGACCAGTGTTTCATCAAGCTGAAAGATCTGTGTCTGAAGGTTGAGACCCTTTAAAAAACGATTAATGTGTCACAGGTCATTAAAGGCATACTTTATACTTTGAATATTTTGTTTCTTGCCTGTCTAATATCTCACTCTGACTGTTCTCTGTCATTCTCTGTTTGTCGTTTCTGCTTAGAATATTATTTACCAAGCTTACTAACTATTCCAGCAAAAATGTCTGTTTTCAACCACTGGGACTGCATCTAAAAGCTGAATTTCTGAAGTGAGGTGGTTTGAAACATTGTCACAAGGTGTGTTCAACTGTATTTTATGTCCAGTCTGTATATAAAGTATTTTCATTTATTAACACCATTACTACCGTTGCAGAGGGAGTAGGAATTGATTTAGTGTTAAATTATTTAGACCTGCCACTGTCTGGTTCAAAGAAACACCTCATCCCCGAGTCGCTCACTTGGTAAAATCACAACCCGTGCAGTCAGGGGACTCGTCAGGTCTGCACTGGGAAAATCACAACCCGTGCAGTCAGGGGACTCGTCAGGTCTTCACTGGTAAAATCACAACCCGTGCAGTCAGGGGACTCGTCAGGTCTTCACTGGGAAAATCACAACCCGTGCAGTCAGGGGACTCGTCAGGTCTGCACTGGTAAAATCACAACCCGTGCAGTCAGGGGACTCGTCAGGTCTTCACTGGTAAAATCACAACCCGTGCAGTCAGGGGACTCGTCAGGTCTTCACTGGGAAAATCACAACCCGTGCAGTCAGGGGACCGTCAGGTCTGCACTGGGAAAATCACAACCCGCGGTCAGGGGGGGGGGTCAGGTCTGCACTGGGAAAATCACAACCCGTGCAGTCAGGGGACTCGTCAGGTCTGCACTGGGAAAATCACAACCCGTGCAGTCAGGGGACTCGTCAGGTCTTCACTGGGAATTCCTCAGGGAGTGTTGCATTGAGATATTAGACAGGCAAGAAACAACACATTCTGAAAATGCAGAGTTTAAAGTATAACTGTAATGACCTGTTACTAGTTAATAGTTGTTTTGTTTTTTTTTGTTAAAGGGTGTCAACCTTCAGCCACACATCTTTTCAGCAGTCTACCTTTAGAGATGCACTATTAATGAAGTTATGAAGACAGAATGGTGGTGACCAGTGCTTAATTTGTAAATGGGAGGTCCCGAAACATAGTGAGCGCGAGAGGGGGTGTTCCGGGGCTCTGAGGTACTGGAACGCAGAGAAAAAGTGACAAACACAATGTAGCCAGACAATGTAACTATAACCTGTGTTAAGGTGTCATCTTTAGCCTTGGCTACAATACTTGCTGCCGCTTAAATGGGCCTTGGTTCGGGCATGTTCAAAAACTTTTTTCTGAGGGCTCTTTGTTGTTTTTTTTTTACGTCGGAGGCAGAGGACGTTATTGTACATTTCATCCACGCTTTGCTAGTTTCATCCCTCCCTATGATTAATACTTCTAAGTCATCTTGAGTAAAGTCAGCCAAATTACTAAATAATAATAATAATAATAATAACACCGTGTAACAATTTTTTTTTTTTTTGGTTCCTGGGTAGTAAGTGTTATTTCCTAATTGCTTATGCCTCAAAAAGTATAGAAAATGGCTATTATTCCCCACAAACTTTGCTTTTGTGACCAGGACAGTGATATTTTGAATTTACCTATTTTCCAGAACATTCCAGATAGATTCAGTGCTGAGTAAACTTAGAGTAACTTCTAGAACTTTCTAGAACTTTCCAGTAATATAAATAGTAGTATAAATACAGGGGCCTTAAGCCCACCAGTTCAGTTTAGTTCCAGCTGCCTAAGTGGATACATATCTGCATTTTTCTGAGATGGCATCAAGAGGCTGCAAGCATCCGCAGACGCATTTTGCTATGTCTGCGGCCAATTTATCAAAACAAGAGCGAAAAAGTACTCAGTGGAAGCATCTGCTAAGATGTGTGAGGCCTACAAGGCATATTTCGGCATGCCTGTCGGGGATCAAGACAAACCCTGGGCACCTCATTTCACCTGGAGCACTGCAAAAAAAAAACTCTGGAAGGTAAGATGGACAATTGTTGCTCGAATTTTATGTTATAAAATTTGTTAAAATTTTAAAATTGTAAAAGTTTTAATTTTAAAATGTTTTACAATTTTCAATGTTATTGAAAAATATATCATATATGAAAAATGTTGCGAGAATCTCTTACACATTAGTCATGGGTGAAATAAATGTATTTTTGTAGGATGGTACAGAGGGGAAAAGAGAGCCATGAAGTTCGCTATCCCAAGAATTTGGCAGGAACCCACTGACCACTCAAGCAACTGCTACTTCTGCATGGTGGACCCTTCCAAACGTCCGGACTGGCAAGAATGCACCTGCTATCACGTATCCGGACCTTCCTTCATCCATCACCCCGTGCCACACTGCCATGAGCTCCCACCCACTCCTCCGAGAGAGAGCAGCCGTCTTTAGAAGAGAGCAGCAAGTCAGAGAGCAAGGAAGACGTTGTAGATCCAGATGACAATTTCAGAAGTGGAGCTGAGGAGAGAAACCCATACTACCCCAACCAAAAAAGACCTCAACGACTTGATTAGAGATCTTGGTCTCACCAAGTCCAATGCCGAACTTTTGACGTCTAGACTCAAGCAGTGGAACTTGTTGGATGAAAGTGTGCAAGTCGCAGATCAGAGGAAGCGTCCCCAACCTTTTCCAGCTTCTTCACCCGTCAAGATGGGCTCTGCTTCTGCCACAATGTGACCAGTCTGTTCGAGGCAATCGGAATCGCCTGTAACCAGAATGAGTGGCGCCTCTTCATTGACAGCTCATCCAGGAGCCTCAAAGCCGTGCTGCTCCATAATGGTAACAAGTACCCGTCTCTTCCCTGGCTCACTCGGTGCACCTCAAAGAGGATTACAACAGCATCAAGACCTTGCTGGACGCCTTGAAGTATGATGAGTACGGCTGGGAGGTCATAGGAGACTTCAAAATGGTGGCATTCCTGATGGGTCTCCAAGGCGGTTTTACCAAGTTTCCTGCTATCTTTGCCTTTGGGACAGCAGGGACACCAAGGCGCACTACCACAGGCGGGGACTGGCCACAGCGGACCGAGTTCTCTGTGGGGAGGAACAACGTCAAGTGGGGAGCCACTGGTGGACCCCCGGAAGGTGCTGATGCCACCACTGCACATCAAATTGGGTCTTATGAAACAATTTGTCAGAGCTCTAGATAAGGAGTCGGCAGCCTTCAAGTACCTTCAAGACTTCTTCCCTAAGCTGTCTGAGGCAAAGGTCAAAGCCGGTGTCTTCGTCGGACCACAGATAAAGAAGATCCTGGAGTGCAATGAATCCCCCAAGAAGCTCACTAGTAAGGAGAAAGCGGCTTGGAACAGCTTTGTCGCAGTAGTTTGGGGCTTCCTGGGCAATCACAAGGCTGAAAACTATGTGGAGCTGGTTGAGACTCTGGTGAAGAACTACGGCACAATGGGCTGTAGGATGTCCCTCAAAGTCCATATCCTTGATGCTCATCTTGATAAATTCAAGGAGAACATGGGAGCGTACTCGGAGGAGCAAGGCGAGCGCTTCCACCAGGATATACTGGACTTTGAACACCGCTACCAAGGACAGTATAACGAGAACAGGAGACTACATTTGGGGGCTGATTCGTGAAAGTGATTTACAGTATAATCGTAAATCTCGAAAAACTACTCACTTCTAAATCTTTTGTAGTCATTTTTGTATTACTTTAGTATAAATACATGTTAATTTGGATTCATATGTTGTTTTTTTTCTGACTTTATGTGAACGAAAAGACACAAATTCGCCCGTTTTCTCATTGGAAATAGGTAAATTTCAAAATATCACTGTCCTGGTCACAAAAGCAAAGTTTGTGGGGAATAATAGCCATTTTCTATACTTCTGAGGCATAAGCAATTAGGAAATAACACTTACTACCCAGGAACAAAAATTGTGTTACATAGTGTAATAATAATAATAATAATAATAATAATAATTGAGATATACACCTCATTTCCAAAATAAATAAATACAAACATATACTGGTAACGTTATTGTACCCATGGCTTAATTATATAACTTGTGATTACATATTTGACCTTGAGGAATGAATGTATTTTATACATGACGATTTACAACAACACGGTTAAATATTTTATAATTTAATAATGACGGCGATTCACCTTAGTCCACAAGGTGAAACGTAGTATCAGCTACGATACAACAACCTTTCAGGATGATATTGCACATTCTAACGGATGACGTTCTTAAACGTCTATTATATTTTACACGCACATTAAATATACATTTTCTAAATGTTATTTTACTGTGTTAAACACTAAAAAATACTAAATATATACACGTTTAAACTTTGTTTGTATAAAATATACATGTTGCGGTTATGGGTGTGCTTCAACGTGTGATTGATCACATGACTAATCCCAAAGATTTACTGGATAGAAAAGGAATTGGGCAAATAGCGTTTTGCTATGTGCTGAATAAATACCAGGGATTAGTTCCACAAATACCACTTGTTCGAGGCTCTCTTTTTTGTTGTTGTAAAAAACAATGAGTGACTCCAAATGTATAGAAATAAACACATAAGAAATGCAATTGACTATTATTTTTTTTAAAGATTACATTAAATTAGATTAGATTAGATTGATACTGATGGCTAAACAATGCTAATGGTTCAAACTGTTACGTTATCTCCAGTATTCTAAATATATATTATTATTTTTTTGTCAAACTATATTTAATTTAATGTTTATGAACCAAGTCAACCAAATATAGATTGTCCCTAGCTTTTGTGATGTGCAGTTCGTGAACAACTCGTTCTTTCCGGTTCAAATAAACTTACGTAAACAATCTTAATGCGGTCTATATTGATTGGTTTTGTGTCATTGAATCTGTCAATCAAATGAACGAAATGAATCGATTCACCAAACTGAACTGAATCAAATGAATCGAGTCACTAAAAATAATCGAACTGCTCATCACTAGTCCTCCCCGACCCCGTCCCCGTCCCCGTCCCCGTCCCCCTCTCCCGCCGAGTCTGACTCATTAGTAGGCTAACTAGCTAGTGGAGGACGTGCCGGTGGTGGTGCTGAACTGGCGGGATTAGCAGCACAGACAGCGCTGCTAGCTAAGGCATCGCCATCAGGCGCAGTTTCCCCCTCATTTTTGGAGGTATGACACAGGCCCGGTTTTTTGGGATGGAACCGCATAACAGTCTCGCGTTTTGATTGGTCCATGTCTGTCACATGAATACGTCGCACACGAGTGGAAAAAGCTTGCAGGCATTTTTAACATTGTGATCAGAGAGAGAGTGATCTGCTTTCCACAACCTTACCATTAAAATATAATGTGGTATTACGTTGTACTGATATAACAAACTATGGGTAATTACTTTATATGAATTATCATGTTATGCAACGAATATAAGAATTGGCTTTCTGTGGTGGTGTACTTTTTTTTTTCTTTCAAGTAGCATATATCTATAATCGTTTTTTGATATATTTTAATATAAAATGTATACACTATTGCAGTTTTGTTAGAGGATACATTAGTTTATCGCTAATGTAATCACAGTTGTACATATAGACTGCCCCTGTTTTTCATTTACGTCCCAAATTCTGGGCTTTGGTTTTTAGATAACGTCCCAAATTCTGGGCTGCTTTGGTTTTTAGATAACGTCCCAAATTCTGGGCCGCTTTGGTTTTTAGATAACGTCCCAAATTCTGGGACGCTTTGGTTTTTAGATAACATCCCAAATTCTGGGCCGCTTTGGTTTTTAGATAACGTCCCAAATTCTGGGCTGCTTTGGTTTTTAGATAACGTCCCAAATTCTGGGCCGCTTTGCATTTTCGAATTCAGCCCAGTTTTGGGGACTCAGCTGACAGCGAGTTTCTAAGTCATCCATGCACAGTTTACCATAAACTGGATCGTGAATTCATTTGAGAGTAACCCTTAGTACATGAATCAAAGTTAATGTATTTTTTACTCTCCCAGAAATCTTTTTTTTTTTTAATGAAAAAACAAATAAAATGTAAATGTTAAAAAAAAAACGTATTTCTTATTACGTGAAGAAACTACATTGCACTGAAATAGATACATGAAAATGAATTAAAGCAGTCGTTTTCCTTTATTAAAGGCTAATATTAAAACACATTTTTGGGAAGGAACATGGTATTTCGAAAAAAGGACATCTCATTTTCTTATGTAACGTCCATCAATATATTGTAGTGTTTCAGGTTCTTTTTGGACAGAAATGAGACTGCAACTGTGAGTAGATGAAGGCCGTTTATTTTGACAATAATTAAATAATCACAAAATAAAATCATAAAGTGAGGGAAAGGAGACTTGGAGTCGAAAGTGAAAATAAATGATTGTAGTAATTTTTCTTTTACCCTACCCTTCCCAGTCTTTTCCCGCCCCTCTTTTGCGCAAAACCTGAACTCCAATTCCCCTCCACACACGTGTACCACCATGCAACCCCGGCACGCACACACCACCGTGCAATCCCTGCACGCATACACCCACCATGCAACCCCTGCATGCACACACCACCATAAGACCCCTGCACACACACACCACCATGCAACCCCTACATTCACACATCACCATGCAACCCCTACATGCACACACCACCATGCAACCCCTACATGCACACACCAATATGCAACCCCTGCATGCACACACCAATATGCAACCCCTGCATGCACACCACCATGCAACCCCTGCACGCACACACCACCATGCAACCCCTGCACGCACACACCACCATGCAACCCCTACATGCACACACCACCATGCAATCCCTGCACGCAGACACCACCATGCAACCCCTGCACGCATACACCCACTGTAGCAATTCTTTGCAAAATATATTTTTGGGTATTCAGCCCCATTCATGTCTATGGCAGTGTTAAAAAACACATTTTCAGTCATATCTCTCGAACCAGAGCACCTATAACCACCGTTCAAGGGTTCTAGACCAGCCTGAATGTAATATGCCCAGTTTCGTAGCAATTCTTTGCAAAAATATTTTCAGGGGTTCAGGGTGTTCAGCCTCATTCATGTCTATAGCAGGGTTGAAAAACACATTTCAGGCATATCTCTCGAACCCAGCACGTAGAACCACCATTCAAAGTGATATAGACTCAGGGAGCACCCCAAACCACCCCTAAAACGGTGTGGTGGTTCACCCAAAAACTCATGTCATGACGAAAAAAATTCACTTTGCAAAGCCGTCCTGGCATCTGAACCATGAAAATGGTGACTCCTTGTGTGGGGCCCATGGGGCCCCATGGGCCAAAAAAAAAAAATCAAGTTCCTAACCCCCACAGAACCCGAGATACGCCCTGTCAAAATGTCCAAAACTACCCTTTTAGGGTCATATCTCCATGACCCTGGGGCCTAGAAACCGGGTTGAACTTCCTAGGGTCATGTATGGGGGGCCCTCTTTCACAGGGGAGCCACCCGTTTTCAAATGGTACATTTTCAACTTATTTAGACATTTTCAGCATGATGGCATGTCAAGGTTGCATTTCCAATAGCTTTTGAGCTCCAGGTTGGCAAAAAAAGTCTAAACTGGTGTCCTTTCTAGCTGGGGACACTTCGCTTGGTGGACCTCGGTACCGATTTTCAAGTCTCGGGGACCCCGGAACCCGAGATATAGCACCTGAAAAATGTCTATGGAAATCCCATTATAAAACCCCTTTTGGGCAACGCCCACCATCTGGCGGTGGGGTGGCGTATGAACCCGTGGGCCGATGTCTTTCTTTAGCTAAGACTCTTGTGCACGCAAAGAGTGCCCTTCTGAGTTCGTTGGCCCAGGGTTCGTGGAGATACGGATACAATAAGAGACCACCCCTTCCCCTATGGCAAATTCCATTATAAAAAACACCATTGGGGTAACGCCTTCGGCCAATGGTGGTCGGGGTCGAAATGAACTCAGAAGGAACCCATTTTCTTTAGCTAAGACTGTTGTGCATCTAAAGAGAGTACTAGCAGTTTGTTGGCCCAGGATTTGTGGACTCATGGGGTACGACAGGAGGACCCCCCGACTACGATTTCCTATAACAAAATACATACAAAAAATGTCCATTATATATAAGACCTGAAATGTGCACATTTTGTAGTGTATTTATGCAACAGAAGCACCAATTTAAGTCCATTCCAAGTGTTTTGTGATCACAGTATCAGCTTGAGTGTATAGGAGCATAGTTTTGCACCAAAAGCGAGCAGAGGCGAAAAAAAGCACTATATACCCTATTCTTTAAAATATCACTTTGCAGTGCAAATTTGAGGAACACAACCACTTAGCAACTTGCAATTTAAAGGCCTGTAGTGTCAGACTGGTAGTCCCTAACTGATTCAAGTGTTTTTGGAATGATTCCTGCAAAGACTGATTTATAAGAAAAAAGAGAGATTAACAAACAGCATTTTGCTTTATATGCAGAAACGGGCAACTACAAGAGGGTGTCAAACAAGCTGTGAATGCCCCAGGAGGGTACAGAGAACCTATGGGTATGAATCCAGATGCTCGAGTACCTGTTCTTAGATGTCCGAAACCACTGTATCGCTGTATAACTGTATACCCTATAAATATCAATTTTATTGTGTATTTGAGGAACACAACCAATTACAAACTTCATTTGAATTGCTGTGCTATCAGAATATCAGTGTATAACTCTGCTGGGTATTGCAGTGTATGCTGGGTATCAAAAGGCCTTCACTTTTACAAAAGGCTGTCAGAATTTAAAAAAGGCCGTCAAAGTTACAAAAAAATAGGTGTGCTCCTAACCCAATACTTGTTTTTTTTTAATTCTGTGCATCCAAATACTTGTAGTTAAAAGTTTTAAGAATTAAGCCTACTGTTTGTTGTTCTGTCCTAAACCAGCAGTTTGTCACCCAAATTTATTAAATAAACAGGGGGGGGGTCATCAGATTATTCTCCATTTTATTGTAACTGAGGTACCATTCAGTTGAGCGAAAATTGTAAAGGGGTACTCGAGCTGAAACCTCCAGATAGAAGGGGTACAGTTTCAAAAAAAGGCTGACCTACAGTATAAACTATCAGGAATAGATAAGGGAAATGTTGACTAATACAATACAATAGGATTTATTTGAAGTTGTTGAAGGGCACTGGTCTCTTAAACCCAGAAGTTCTGATAAACCCCAATGCCTCACTATATATTTATGGACATTACATAAGCAAATGAGATGTACTTTTTTTTTTGGTATACCATGTTCCTAAATGTTTTCTGGGGAGAGTAAAAATACATTAACTTTGATTCATGTACTAAGGGTTACTCTTAAATGAATTAACAGTCCAGTTTATGGTAAACTGTGCATGCATCACTTAGAAACTCGGCTGTCAGCTGAGCAGAATATCTCAAAAACTGGCCTAAATTCGAAAATGCAGAATTCGGGACGTTATCTGCAAACCAAATCGGCCCAGAATTTGGGACGTTATCTAAAAACCAAAGCGGCCCAGAATTCGGGACGTTATCTGCAAACCAAATCGGCCCAGAATTTGGGACGTTATCTAAAAACCAAAGCGGCCCAGAATTTGGGACGTTATCTAAAACCAAATCGGCACAGAATTTGGGACGTTATCTAAAACCAAAGCGGCCCAGAATTTGGGACGTTATCTAAAACCAAATCGCCCAGAATTTGGGACGTTATCTGAAAAGCAAAGCGCCCAGAATTTGCGGCACGTAAATGAAAACAGGGGCAGTCTATATGTACAACTGTTATTACATTAGCGATAAACTGTATCCTCTAACAAAACTGCAATAGTGTATACATTTTATATTAAAATATATCGCAAAAACGATTATAGATATATTCTACTTGAAAGAAAAAAGTACACCACCACAGAAAGCCAATTCTTACATTTGTGCATAACATGATAATTCATATAAAGTAATCACCCATAGTTTGTTATATCAGTACAGCGTAATACCACATTATATTTTAATGATAAGGTTGTGGAAAGCAGATCACTCTCTCTCTCTGATCACAATGTTAAAAATGCCTGCAAGCTTTTCCACTCGTGTGCCGACGTATTCATGTGACAGACATGGACCAATCAAAAAGCGAGACTGTTATGCGGTTCCATCCCAAAAACCGGGCCGGTGTCATACCTCCATTTTTGGTTTGGCTTTCCTTTCCCACGACACGTTTCAAATTCAGTAGCGACGACTAGCCTAGGCTACGTGACGCGATTACGTAGGGACCTCTCACTAGCTGACCACCGCTGTTTCAAGATCAGTTACTTACCTCGTCGGCCCGCCCCATAACCTCTCTGTACAAATAAGAGAGCAGGTCTGGAATCTGTGTGGCAGGATAGGATGCGCTTTTACTGGGGGGCGGGAGAAATAACGAGAAGGCAGATGCAACTTTAACTCTGATCGCTTTTATTAGAATGTTTACAGTGCAAACAGTGGAAAAAATAATAAATCATGCCGCGAGAGGTACCGGATCCGGACAAATTAGGTGCCGGAACAAAAAAAGTAAAATCTGAGAGGTGCCGGATCCTGTTCCGGCAGGATCCGGCTCAAATTAAGCACTGGTGACAGTCCAAATATCTTCATAACTTCTTTTGAATACACTGCCGTCTGCTTTAAAATGTATTGTGAAAGATGGATAAAGTTTTCTATATTCTAACTGGCTATTTTGATTTTATCAGAAGCAACTAACTAGCACATCATTTGTAATTTCCTGCAAGGGCAAGCAGTGGTACATTATGATAATTCAGTCTATTTGCTCATGAATCTGATAATTACTGTTGTATCTTTAATATGTAGATTTGTGTAAACTGGAGAGCTGTATTTGCTACACGCTTGTCAGGGAGGCAAATTCAATTCCATGGTTTGATAGGCCTGAATGGAAAACGAACAGGTGGAGTGGCCCATGCAGTTACCAAGTAAAACACAAACAGTGCGTGTCGTTCCAATCTCTGTGAGGCCCACCATGACCCCACATAATAATAACAGGCCCCTTCATTAGATACACTCTTCATTAGAGCATTAAATGGATGTGCATTCCCAGTTGGAAAACATCTCATTCATACTGTTTTCTGGTGGTCCATAACTTTCATTAGAGTTGGGCAGCCATGACCAAGATCTAGTGCAGTGTATGTAATTTAAAAGGGTAATTCTACCTCTGCATTCCCCTACAAACATCAATGTATCCAGATGTTCCTGTTTGATTGCTTTGAACGCACAGCCTGCTTTTTAACCCTTTGCGGTCCTATGTAGGCCCTGGTCTTTCCGGTCCAATGTCAGACCCTGCCGACATCATCAAAAAGACATGAAAAACATGTCTAGTCGTTTTTTCTCCGGAAAAAGCCGAGAAAACCATTCAATGGCCGAGTGAGACCGATGTGAGCCAAGAGAAGCCGAAAAAAAGGGTGTATCTCATGAATACTGAGCGCCCCGACACCACATAAATAACATGGACATAAACAAACAAGATAGCTCCTTCTGCATCCAGTGCTCAAAGAATATCACAGACATTTGCAGAGCTTTTTTTAGATGTTATAGTAATAAAATAATGACTTGGATCACATTATTGGGGAGTTTAATGATAAAATGAGTGATCAGGAGATGATTTATCGGTATGTACTATTATTAAGACGTATGTGAAAAATATAGCGAACAAGGGGTGGGGCGGGCCTGTAGATGCAGTACTGAGTGTTCTGTTGATTACTGTGAAAAACAAATACTTTTAAACAGCACGTCTAAAATAAACTTCGCATGTGAAAATAAATTGGACCTGACGCGCCTGAGACACGCTGAGTAAATGGACCGCAAAGGGTTAAATGAAGGTGACACATTTGCAGTCATTTGTTAGTTTGCCCCCCATAAAAGTTTACACTAGTAAATTTATATGGTGATTTGTGACAGAAAGACAATGATTCTTGGTGGTAAATCTCCCTCTCGACCTGTGAGGGCGCTAAGTAATGGGAACAGAATACTCTGGCCTACTTGGCCTGACACTTCATTCCGAGGGTTAAAAGGAAGTCGGTCATGTAGAAAAGAGACGGAGCTTTGGTACACTAACTCATTGACCCGGAGGGGAAATGATGTGGCAGCTGCTGATCATAAAAAGCAGCTGCAATCGTTTACCAAGGGGTCATGAGTGACGGTATAAATAGGGGTCGAAGCAATGTTATCTGTTCCTTCGTTTTGGTTATTATAAAGTGACCCAGAAGGACCTGTGTTTGTTGTGGAGATAACTGTGAGTGTTTTGTTTTGCACTGTCTATTTGTTACTTGTATCACTAGACAGCTAACACGTTCCGGAACTGTCGCCGGAGACCAGCACAAACCCACTTCACTAATTCACGCACTAAAGGGACTTGTGTCTGTGTTTTGTGTTTAATGTGGGGATACAATAACTGGACCGGGACCAGCTTGGGGATTATAAACGTAAGTAATACATGCCACTGTATTACTTACCAGCAATTATTATTTACTGTTTGTTTCGCTGTCAGGCACTGGACAAAACAAATAAAAACAAACCTTTTCACCTGGATTACAATTGTCTGGTCTTTAATCACCTGCACCTGCACACTATTAACCACTTTGCCACATGATTTCATTCAGTTTGAATTCCATCAGTGGCTGTATGGGGTGGATTCAATCACAATCTCAGAACTGCTTGATAGGACTGTACTGTATATCTGTATGAGAGATGTGGCCAAAACAGCTTTTATGCATTCAGCCATCTGTAGTGCTGCTGAAGATTTGCAACACCCCAGGAGAGATCCTGAGCTTCGAAATTGGTAACTAAATAAGAATTGCCCATCTGCTTCTTCTATGCAAGTGGAGTGTACACCGATCCTGAGATAAAAAAAAGAGAACATGGGCTTGTGCAAACTTGAAAGGAGCGAATAAAAGCATATTTAACTAAACACTAGCTATTATAATATTTAATATACACAGTTCCATATGATATTAAGGAGTAAGTAGCTTGAAATGTGAATTTTTCTTTTTTTACTAATGCTGTTTTTAGGGATATGCTTTTTAAATAAATACAGCAATCAACCAATATTAAAAGGAGTTGACCTTGTTAACCCCAATCAATACTTTTAGGGCAGTGCAGAAAGCAGGATCAAAGGACACAGCTGGAAATCAGGTAGCGATAGATTTAGAACAGAGGGAAAGAGACACTTCTTCACACAGAGAGCAGTGGGGGTATGGAATGGGTTACCTTGGCATGTTGTTGAGGCAGAATCACCTGAATCCTTTAAGATTCGGCTTGACAACATTCTGAGATCAATCAGCTACTTGGAACTGGACATGCTTAGATGGGCCCCCTCTCGTTCATAAATGTTCTTATGTTCTTAACCGTAAGTTAAACAAAACAAAAGGAAGTAAAAGACATAGAAAGCAAGAAATCCAAGGGACAGAAGGTTATTTATCTAAAGAAATAGAAGCAAGAAAGGCAGCTTTCACTGATTAAAATATCACAGGAACGTTGCCATGCTTTCAGTTGAGTGGATATAATTAATTGTATTGCATTTGAGATCCTGTTGACGGTTACATGCAGTTCAGTGATTCCACAGTTGATTCAATGGCTCCAAACATTTGTGTGAAAAGGAAACGTGATGATACAGAGCCCAAAGGTTGTGCGATTTCTCATTTTACTTTCCAGGTTCCAGTTCGGTTTTAAGAAATCAAATCAAATGATTTTATGCGGCTCCCAGCGCCAGTGTGAAACATGCTTCAGTCTTTCTAACCGGATTTCAAGCACACCCCAGCACAGTGCACATGCTGCTAATAATGAACAGAAAAATGGAAATCAGAAAAATAAATGTGTTCAATAGTTTTTTTTTTATTTCATCACTGAGCACAGATCTGTGCTGGATTTATACCAGTGGGGTTTATATAAGGTTATTTTCCTTCCCCCACGTGCAGGGTCCAGCGGTGTGGATCAAACACTGACCGAGCAGCCAGTAGAAGGAATGCAATACACAACAATGGAGAAAGTTATTATGCAAGTTTCACGAAGGAATGAAGGCACTTCAATTTTTTCTGCTTGTGAATTAATGCAATTGATCCTGATGTGACCCCAGATTTGTTTCTGTGCTCATCCATTCATTTACATTAATGTAATTAACCTGGAATCACTTCTGTGTTCAGAAATAACACATTACTTCACCAGAGTTCAATTTCTGTGCAGCCCAGCTTATTAAACTCCCTCGGATGCAGATTCTGGGGTACATTTTGAATTCGGATGAAGGCCCCACAGCTTTGTTTTCTAATGATATCTTCAACTCTAAAAGCTTAAAGTGATATAGATTTGCATGTTGAATGTGTGTACCTACGTGGAAATCAAACAGTGAATTCACAGCTGGTAATTGAAATGTTATTAAGTATGCACCAACATGTTTTCCATTATATATGGAAGTAAAAAATCTATTAATTGCACATTCGCTCACTGTTTCTTAATGTTCATGCCACAGATAATCCGTAAACTGTGACAGCATTACTGGGCATGGCTGACCGTTTACAAGCATGTTCTGAAACTCCGTGGCCTGACAATGAAGATTTGTATGACTTGGTGTGAAGGGCCAGCAACACAAACACTATAAAAGCCTCCAAACCCAGGTAGTTGTATTGCAAGAACGGTCTGCTGTCAGCTGGGAAGCCTCACTGAAACTGTGTGTGGTTGATTAATTCATTGATTGGTTCAAGCTGTATAGAAGCACCTGATCAGGTTTGTTAGGAAGGTTCATGTGAGACAGGGGAACCTGTATGGACTGTGTCAGAAAGGTTTAATCTCCCACAAAGGAGATATTTCTGTTATCCCATAAGGGATGCATTTTAAACCATGTGCTGAAACTTTACATTTGAGTTTTTGTCTTTTCTGCCTGACCAGTCATTGATTCCTGACGCTTTACTCAGTTTTCTCTTGAGAAATACCAGTGAAGTCCAGTGAATTTTACTGCAGATTTCATGGTTGTATAATACATTTCCTTGGTTGGGTGATGTGCTGTTTGTTCTTATACACATGATGCAGTCTGTGCACAAGTCAATAAACAAAACCTAACAAGAAATGTCAGCTTCACAGACATTGCATAGTTTATTAGGTAGCCACAAACAAAACAAGTAATGAATAAATACAAAAGTTTCCATTGGGCTGTATTGACATGACTTCGAGAGGTATCGTTCCTGTCTCTCTCTGAGCTTCAGAAATAAAACATACTTTTGTACTAGATTCTTAAAGGCTCGAGTCAAGGCTGCATTAACCTCTTGTGGCACACATGAGATTTCGGTTCTTGTTCCAGTGCCAAACAAATGCAATGCTATAGTATAGGAATTTGACAGCTTGTGTATCCAATGTTCAGAAATTCCATGCTCTGACTTTGAAAATGTGTGATTTTAACATGATTTGCCTGTGGTACCAGATACTGTGCCAAGCACGGTCTGGCAGGTAACCATTGTAAATCAAGCACATAAATGATGTAGGGAAAAAATAATTGGACATTAAACATTGGGAAGAAAATTCGAAGGTTAAATAATTGGGCACACCAAATAAATAAAAAAAATATAATAATAATAATAATAATAATAATAACAATAATAATAATAAATAATTTTCATTGTTCTCATTAGTTGTGTGGATTGCCAGGGATATATGTAATCAAACGTCACTTAAAGGATAATGTACAGCTGTGGGACATATTCCCTGAATATGATAATACATGAACTTGTATTAATGATATAACTGGACTAATTAATAAAACTGCTGTTTAAAAAGAGCGAACTGCGTCTTAGGAAAAAAGACCCCTTGGTTCCTGTCAGGAATACTGAACTATGTGACCTACTGATCAGAGGACCGGCGCTTGAACTGGATTAGGCTGAGCGGACAGTTGAATTATGTACAGATAATTTACATGCAACAACAATCGTTTTGACGAAGGAAGACATAAACTAGCGATGTCCCAGTGGAAAAGGACATTAAAACATCAAAGGATTGTGAGTTTAAAAAAAAGGCAAGATACACTTGTGCTCCACATCGAATGCTAAACAAGGTGCTGTCACTCTGCTAGCAAAGCTGCAACTCTGGGACTCTGCCTAAAAACTGAACCCAGACGGGACTCTGCCTGAAAACGGACCCAAGACAAGGAAGCAAGCTGCAAGCGAGTCAACGACCACAAGCAACAAGACTGAGGCCCGGCTGGAGGACTGTCGTAAAACTTTTTTATTTTATTTTTTTTATTTATTTCTTAGCAGACGCCCTTATCCAGGGCGACTTACAATTGTTACAAGATATCACATTATTTTTTACATTTAATCACATTATTTTTACATACAATTACCCATTTATACAGCTGGGTTTTTACTGGAGCAATCTGGGTAAAGTACCTTGCTCAAGGGTACAGCAGCAGTGTCCCCCCACCTGGGATTGAACCCACGACCCTCCGGTCAAGAGTCCAGAGCCCTAACCACTACTCCACACTGCTGCCCACAGAGTCTTACAGAGACTGTTATCAGACAAACCAGTCTAGGTCAGCTGTACACATAAACCACAGTATCCAAAAAGAAACTGTGCCCTGCTACCTCGTAGCTAAAAGATTCAGCGAAGAGGACAGAGCGGACGGGCACTGTTGTGGATCCTATACCGAGGACTGAAGACTTTGTTGCAGCTGTTTGTTGATTCTATCAAGAATTGAAAGCTTTGTTGCCGAGTTTGATCCAATGTAGGATTGACGACTTCGTTGCGGAGAGGAGAGTTTTTGTACTGGACACTTCAACAGATTGAGTTTCCAAGCCAGCAGACCAAAAGTCTAAGCTTCAAGGAACCGTTGAGTATAATTCCAGTTGCATTTTCCTTTCATGGAAACTAAATTAATTAATTGTAATACATTGACATAGAATTGAACTGTTAATTATTTAGTTTGCACACTTTGCGTGTTAAATAACACTTAGTGAAACTTGATGAAGTAACTGTAAGTAATCTGCCTCATATTGTTATATGAAGAATTTCTTTAAAAAAAAACTTGCCATATACTTAATCTAGATACCATTAATAATGTGATATATTCTAAGATTGTCTGCATCGTTTCAGTCTGAGGCTGTGATTGTATGTGAGCGTGTGTGTGAGCAAGCTACTACGTCACAACTCGCTTGAGAGCTGCAGTTTGTGTGTAAGGAGACAGGCGGTGTCATATTTCAATTGCTTGCTAGCCAGCATGAGTGCAATGAGATTTTTTTGAATTGTGTTTTTGTGCTTAGACTAAGATATTTACTTTCTGACTTTTCTGATTTCTGTTTATTATTTGTGTGCTTAATAAAATACTACTATTGAGTGAGCATTCCTTGTGTCTGCGCGTGAATGTGTGTTCATAGTAAATCCTTGATCTTTGTAACACGCCAATTAAATATTGTTAGTAAGAGAACTAATCAACCCAGATAAACATTAAATTATCAATTATTGAATTGTTCCTACACAGCAATGGCTATAAGTTTTTCATTACCGGTAAAAAAAAAAAACATCCATATGAACATAATTTAGATATTTTATTTAACATCATGTAATCATAAAAACTACAAATGATATCGCAAAAGTCTACCGGAAGCCGTTAAGTAAGTATATGGAAAACTACAAAGCGGGATGTAATTCAATATGCTAACATTACATTATTCAGCAGGTTTCATTCGACTTTATGAAGCAAAATGTGTTAATTCTATAGGGTGATGCAGTTGATTTCAGGAAGTTACTGGTTGAGTAAGGTATTTGTACCCTTTTGCATTGTGCAGAGTTCACCTGGTTCACTTTGCCAAGAGACCTTTCTGTTTACCCAATCGTTTCACAGGGTCTTACACTCCCCCAGTTAACTCTAGGACTGCAGAATTTACAGGTCTAGGTATGAGCATGTGAATACAACTGAAGTAACCGTCTTACACTTTAAAATAGTAGCCACTAATTCATATGAATTCTAATGCATTAGCTGCTCTTCCTGTGAAGTTCCATGTGAATTCATTATGAATTTGTGGCTGTTTGTTAATCAGATATTACTCCTATGAAACTCTTTTGTATCCATAGGATATGCAGCCATTATTTGAATATGTTACCCTAAAGACTGCTAGTGTACATCTGTGTGACCACAAAGCATTAAACTTAGGATATTACCTCTTGATCTTCAGCTGCGAACAATAGAAAACAAAACGATCTACAGTATAGCAGATACCAGTATAAAATGAAGATGAATCCCATGCAACATCATGACCAGCTTTGGCTGGTTCTGTGGTGTACCCAGTCCTACTAAAATGTAGTGCAAGCCCCTTGGACAGATTCAAGACAAGTCCTGGAAAGGGTCGTCTGCAATGATGTTTTAACTGTGCTCTTGGTAAAGATCTTTCAATAGAGAGTTTCATCAGACTGCACAATACATTTCCATGAGTACTTGGTTGTAGGGCTGCTCTGTGTAACTGCAGTTTTTAAAATAAAAAGATCATTTTGAAGTATTAAATATTACCAGAATGTAATGTTTTCTTTATTTATTTGTCAGTGACAACAGTTGAAGAAATAATGTTCCTTTACAGAATATTTCTATTGTATAGCAGATGACACATGCTTACAGCCAGTGAGATTGAAGACTTGTGTTTCACATCGTCAGACTGAACCATGCATCACAAACACTGCTGAAACACAGGTTATTAATATACAAATGGTTGTAGTGAATCGTGAGGTTAAAAAACTTGCACTTTGTAGCTAGTAATTACTAATATATTGTGCATTGTTAATACATAAATATTCATGGACAATTTTATAGTGTTTCTGCTTTTTATGTGACCTTAAAAATCAACCTGGAGCCTAGATCGTCCTCGCCTAATCTAACAGGAACTTTTTCAGTTTCTAACCACTTCCCAATAGGCTTACTAAACGCTATTCTTTTTGTGTTAAAGGTTAGAACCTGTCATACCTGATGCTGTAAGATACAATACCCTGTTTTAATACATATCTGTTTGACACATACTAGGAAAGCACATAGCTTTGTTTTGCAATCATTTTCACAGATTTTCTTGTATAGTATACATGCAGTAACATAATTTGATATTTTAGACACAGTGATGTACCTGACATAGCAATATAATATAATGACTCCCTCTGATATATATTTGTACATATCCAATGGAACCCTGGAACCAAATAAATCAGATAGGACAGGTTCTACTAGTAACATATTTATAAACTAATAATAAAGGTATCATTCATATACAACCCAATTTACAAAACATTACCACAGTGTGGCAGACAGGTTCGGTTAACAGCCGTTGAATGAAAGAAAAAGCTATCAGAACCTGTTTTGAAAGCCCAACAGAGCGTTTATCACAAAACAGAGATGAACCCTTTCCTACCTCTCTAGACTCAGAGCAGCAGGCTCTGTCACAGAACATTTGCTGAACATTTTTAGCTCACCTTTTTATGATGACGATTCAGTCAGGGAACTCATCGATAAAAAACATATTTATTACAGATTATTACCACGATAACACATGTATGCATATTATACATTCTAGGATAACACATTTAGCATATAATACATCCTTGACCATTGGCCTCACGTTTTTGAAGTGGATTTGGCTGCAAGGTTTGCCTTCATGATGGAACGAATGCACTGTAATTTTTTGAGGGGTAGAGAAGCTTGCATTTTTTTGCTGTCAAGATTTATGCCCATTAATTCTAAGTTAGAAGAAGGGCCAATTGTTTTTTCCTCTGATGCTTTCGAAAATTGGAGCTGTCGTGGCAGCTAGCTCGAGTCGTTGTTAACATTGAAAACTTTATCCTGGTAGAGCTGGAACAGTTCTGAATGGTAAGATGCTGGTTTAACCAGAATGCCGTGGTCAAAAAAACAGGGTTAACCAGTTTGATTTACGGGAGAGCCTGCGATGAGAGTCTCGAGCTCCGTCTTTGAACTGCGGGGAGGATTTCCAGTTGATATTCTGTAAAGCATCGTCTGAATCGAAAAAAGCCAGGAATTTCTTTTGTAGATGTGTTTTGTCATCTGAGACGATATTCAGATTTATTTATTTATTTGTTTATTTACTTATGTATTTGTTTATTTATGTATGTATTTGTTTGATGCAGTGGAATATGTGACTTATCACCTGCACAAGAGCAAACTCTAACTCGCAGCAGGGAGGTAATGGATCAGGTGAGATTTAAATCATTGGACAGTAATTATATGGTTAGCGATAAGGTACTGCTATTTTGATTGACAATTGTCTGGTTATCCACACTTAATGCGCTTTGATTTGATTGACATATTAAAAGTGAGTTCCTGCATGAACCACTGCTTTGCTTCATTTAGCCATTCAGGGATAGCAAGATATTTTGTGAGCAAGCAGTTCTAGTGTCCTCATTTACCATGTCGAACCATTGCCAGACCATGCTTGGTGTAAGGCATGTCATGTTCAACTCATACAGTTTTAGAAAATGGTCCTACATACCAACCAATCATTGCTGTACCACGGTGATGATGAAACAGTCATGGTCCATGATGGTATCAAGGTTTCACCCTTGCATGTGTTTCTGGGTTCCCAGGCGGTAAGGGTGTTAATCTTCATAATGCTATTGTGAAGATTTAGTAGTAACATGATTGCAGATGATGGAGGCAATCATTCTGTGCAGGGACTATGCAAGGAACAAGAACAATGTGTACAAATAGGGACTCTTTAAGGAGCATAAGGTGGAGGAAGCATTAACCAGCATCATGTGGAGTCATCTGCATCTTTAATGTGTTAGGTGTCAAGAGCAATCACAATGAACAGGACAGTGATGGGGTCTCATGAGGTGACCTTGGATCCAAGGAGAATCTATTGAGTGAGACATCTTTTGGTGTAACGCTGAACAAGACACAGGTCTAAAAAAGCGCCCAGATCTAAATACCACCACCCTTCCGGTTACAGCCGCACTGCTGCTGTGTTACTTCCTGACTCAGATGTGTTTAAACGATGTTACACCATGTTTCTTTAATGGTTAAACTGTGGTCAGCCCTAATTGACCATGGTTAGTATATGACACCAGTCAAAACCATGTTCAACTCAGGCACACACCATGGAGTTTCGAACTACAACCGATATTACACATATGGTATACACAGCATTAGGAGGTTACAACACATGAATGCATTTTTAAATAGTATTTTTAAATCTTAATTTTATGTTCTTTTTGAACATCCAGAATTTTGAAAAAAAATAAAACCCTCTTTTTTATTAATTTGGGTTTTGTATATATATATATATATATATATATATATATATATATATATATATATATATATATATATATATATATATACAGTGCCTTCTGAAAGTATTCGCCCCCTTGAACTTATGACCTTTTGCCACATTTCAGGCTTCAAACATAAAGATATGAAACTGTAATTTTTGTGAAGAATCAACAACAAGTGGGACACAATCATGAAGTGGAACGAAATTTATTGGATATTTCAAACTTTTTAACAAATAAAAAACTGAAAATTGGTAAAATTATTCAGCCCCTTAAGTTAATACTTTGTAGCATACCTTTTGCTGCGATTACAGCTGTAAGTCGCTTGGGTATGTCTCTATCAGTTTTGCACATCGAGACTGAAATTTTGCCCATTCCTCCTTGCAAAACAGCTTTCGAGCTCAGTGAGGTTGGATGGAAGCATTGTGAACAGCAGTTTCAGTTCTTTCCACAGATTCTCGATTGATTCAGGTCTGGACTTTGACTTGGCCATTCTACCTGGATATGTTTATTGTGAACCATTCCATTGTAGATTTTGCTTTATGTTTTGGATCATTGTCTTGTTGGAAGACAAATCTCGTCCCAGTCTCAGGTCTTTGCAGACTCATCAGGTTTTCCAGAATGGTCCTGTATTTGGCTCCATCCATCTTCCCATCAATTTTAACCATCTTCCCTGTCCCTGCTGAAGAAAAGCAGGCCCAAACCATGATGCTGCCACCACCATGTTTGACAGTGGGGATGGTGTGTTCAGGGTGATGAGCTGTGTTGCTTTTACGCCAAACATAACGTTTTGCATTGTTTTGCCAAAAGTTCGATTTTGGTTTCATCTGACCAGAGCACCTTCTTCCACATGTTTGGTGTGTTCCCAGGTGGTGTGGCAAACTGTAAACGACACTTTTTATGGATATCTTTAAGAAATGGCTTTTTCTTGCCACTCTTCCATAAAGGCCAGATTTGTGCAGTATACGACTGATTGTTGTCCTATGGACAGAGTCCCCCACTCTCAGTTGTAGATCTCACAGTTCATCCAGAGTGATCATGGGCCTCTTGGCTGCATCTCTGATCAGTCTTCTTGTATGAGCTGAAAGTTTAGAGGACGGCCAGGTCTTAGTAGATTTGCAGTGGTCTCGATACCCTTCCATTTCAATATTATCGCTTGCACAGTGCTCCTTGGGATGTTTAAAGTTTGGGAAATCTTTTTGTATCCAAATCCGCTTTAAACTTCTCCACAACAGTATCTCGGACCTGCCTGGTGTGTTCCTTTTGTTCTTCATGATGCTCTCTGCGCTTTAAACGGACCTCTGAGACTATCACAGTGCAGGTGCATTTATACGGAGACTTGATTACACACAGGTGGATTCTATTTATCATGTTAGTCATTTAGGTCAACATTGGATCATTCAGAGATCCTCACTGAACTTCTGGAGAGAGTTTGCTGCACTGAAAGTAAAGGGGCTGAATAATTTTGCACGCCCAATTTTTCAGTTTTTTATTTGTTAAAAAGTTTGAAATATCCATAAATTTCGTTCCACTCATGATTGTGTCCCACTTTGTTGTTGATTCTTCACAAAAAATTACAGTTTCCATATCTTTATGTTTGAAGCCTGAAATGTGGCAAAAGGTCGAAAGTTCATAAATACTTTCGAAGGCACTGTATATATATATACAGACGTGTCAAATTTGTTGGTACCCTCCACAAAAACGAAGAATGCACAATTTTCTGAAATAACTTGAAACTGACAAAAGTAATTGGCATCCACCATTGTTTATTCCATATTTAATAGAAATCAGACTTTGCTTTTGATTTTTATTCAACATAATATTGTAAATAATAAAACAAATGAAAATGGTATGGACAAAAAATGATGGGACCGCTAACCTAATATTTTGTTGCACAACCTTTAGGCGATCACTGCAATCAAACGTTTTTCTGTAGCTCTCGAGACTTCTGCACCTGTTAACAGGTAGTTTGGCCCAATTTCTTCCGAGCAAACTGCTCCAGCTGTCTCCAGGTTTGATGGGTACTGCCTTCTCAGACTGCAAAGTTTCAGCTCTTCCATAGATGTTCGATAGATTCAGATCAGGACTCTATAGAAGCCACTTCAGAATAGTCAATGTTTTGTTCTTATCCATTCTTGGGTGCTTTTAGTTGTGTGTTTTGGGTCACATCCTGTTGGAGGACCCATGACCTCGACTGAGACAGACTTTGATACAGGGCATACGTTTGGCTCCAGAATGCCTTGATAGTCTTGAGATTTCACGTGCCCTGCGCACCAAACACCCTGTGCCAGGCGCAGAAAATCATTAAAACATAACCGAGCCTCCTCCATGTTTCACTGTAGGTATGGTGTTCTTTCTTTGAAAAGCTTTATTTTTTAGGTCTGAACATAGGCTGATGTGACTTGCCAAAAAGCTCAGTTTTGACTCATCTGTCAAAGGACATTCTCCCAGAAGGATTGTGGTTTGTCAATATGCATTTTAGCAATTCCAGTCTGGCTTTTTGTTTTTTCTTTCAAAAGTGGAGTCCTCCTGGGTCTTCTTCCATGGAGCCCACTTTTGCTCAAAAAAGCGGCTTGATGGTGCGATCAGAAACTGACGACCACCTTCTACCTTGGAGTTCAGCTTTGTATCTCTTTGGCAGTTATCCTTGGTTCTTTTTTCTACCATTCGCACTATCCTTCTGTTCAATCTGGGGGTCGATTTTCCTCTTGGCCGGCGCCTAGGAGGTTATTGGCTACAGTTCCATGGACCTTAAACTTTAATAATATTTGCAACTGTTGTCACAGGAACATCAAGCTGCTTGGAGATGGTCTTGTAGCCTTTTACCTTTACCATGCTTGTCTATTATTTTCTTTCTGATCTCCTCAGACAACTCTCTCCTTTGTTTTCTCTGGTCCATGTTCAGTGTGGTGCACAATGATACCAAACAACACAGTGACTACTTTTCCATTTAAATAGGCTGAATGACTGATTACAAGATTGAGACATGTGTGATACTAATTAAAGAAACTAATTAGTTTGAAATATCCACTATAATCCAATTATTTATTATCTTTTCAGGGGTACCAACAAATGTGTCCAGGCCATTTTAGAATATCTTTTGTAGAATAAGCAATAATCATCTCTTTTCACAGCTTCTTTGCTTTATTCGATGAAATACCAAAGGCATACAGTATACATGATAAAAATAGCTTTTAATTTCATCACTTTTCAGGAGAAATGAAGCATTATTTCAATGAGCTGTAAGGGTACCAAATAAATTTGAGCCGCCTGTATATATATGCAACAAGAAGTGAAGTCTCTACTGAAAAACAAAAGTTCAGAATTTTTTCAGCCAGACTACCAGTTTAAACAGCTTAGCAAGTTTTAGAGAGACATTCATGGTCGACTCGTCGTCATTTTTTTTCAAAAGGATTTAACCTTGCTCATTTATTTTCTTAATAAAATGTATCTTTATTAATTTAAAACCATGATTGTATCAAACAACGCCGTTTAAACTTTTAGCGTGTCTTCATCAGGTTCATATTAAGCATTGTAGTGCACAAATGCCTTTTTGCTATATATATATATATATGAATTTTACAAAGGAAAACCGCTGTGTACCAATATATTATAACGGGCACGGCTGACTGACTCTCGTTGCCACCTGTCGGCGAATAGGGCGCTGTGCCCGGAGCCAGTCCCCCACATTTGTTAATGTGCAGCAGAGATGCTGATTACGAACTATGGTGGGGAGAAACAGAATTATTGTTGTTGTGTTTATTTGTTTGTTATTGTAAAAGTTCCAGTACTGTTCTATGCATTTCCCTGTAATTATTACCCTTCCGTGTTGTTTGTTAAGTATGTGAATGTCACCCTGAGAGAGGCAGAGTAGTGCTCTGGGGTGGGAAGGGCCTGTGTGTGGTGTTTGGTTGGTTGGCGTGACTTGTGTTAGCTGCTTAATAAACTGCATACCTAAAAAGAGCTATTGTGTGCGTGTTCCATTACCCTGTGCTCGCTACACTGGGTGTCCAAGCGGGATGGATGACACGCCAATCCGCAGCTGGGGAAGAAGAGATCCAGAGGATGGAGCAACAGATCGCCCAGCTGACGGGACTATGCAGAACACCCAGCTGGCGACGCTGGAGAAGCAAGACCGCGCGCTTCAGAAGACCCACGGCGGCGAACTTGCTGCAGCAGAAAGAAGCTGGCAGCCAGCGCGCCACCTCGAGAGGCGCCCGACGGCAAGAAGCGTTGGCAGCCAAGCGCGCCACCTCGGGAGACGCCGAAGACGGGCAACCAGGGGATGCCTCGAGGCAGCAGCCTGACTGAGGGCTTAGCCGAGCGGCGCTACTCCAGGAGAGGTTACAGCACGCGGTGGCGGGAAGAGACGGCGAAACGGAACCAAAGTGGCGTGAACCCTTATCAGCCTGGGGCCCCCAGCCCCCTGCCTCGGTGAACCAAGCGCGGCCTGCCAACAAGTGCTGTCAAGGCAGGCGCCATGACGGGACCGTTTCTGGGAAGCCTACCAATAAGTTCCCTTCGCAGCCTTGGTGCAAACAACTGGAGAATAGAAGAACACGGGCAGTTGGCGGCAGCACTGAAGGAAGGCGACAAGCATTGCTCGATTTGAACCCAGAGGAGCCGTGGTGACTTCCATACCCTATCCACGGCTCTCCAGCGCGCTTTGGACAAGTGGAGTCAGCCGCCAGCCCGCGATCGCCCGCCACGCGCAAGAGAGCCAGTGTCGAAACCGGGATACTGGCCGCGGACACTAAATACTTGGCACGGAGGGGGTATCCTGGTTTTACCTCCCGCTGTACAAGAAGACCTGGCGATGGAGGCGCTCATCCGTGGCCTGAACCCCACCCGCCAGACAACAGGTTCGGCTCGTTGCCCCAACCTCCCTAGAGCAGGCTTTAACCCATGCCCCAAGGATTGAGGCCGTTCGAGGAGGGCGAGCGAGTCGATCCCCAAAGTCCGCGCCGGTCAGAGGAAAGGGAAGATAGCGATGGAGACGAGGATACGCCGCTGTCAGGCAGACCACGCCTGTAAGGCGCTGCTGGAACCGCGGAAGCCCGGTCACCTGCATGCACACGCCGCCGGCCAAAAGTACCGTTCGAACAAGAGACGCTGTCGGGCGGGAAACGAAAAAAGACATGTAAACGGGGGCCGGCTCCTTCACCTTCCTTCCCCCACCATAGAGACAATGAGAACGACGCGGTGGCAATGGTGGGCCGTGTTGGCCAGGGCAATTAGTCTGCATACCCTGCCTCCAAATGGGGTGCAGTGCAAGGCCTGGTTTGACACGGGCTCCACATCTCCATCCTGCGTCTGGGTCCTCCCCAGAGAAAGTGACGGATGGCTGGGAGGCTGACGCCCACCAAGTTCGCCTCCGCACTGTCTCACCGGCCAGGTCGCGTCCACGCTGGGGCGACGGCGCCTGGAGATCCAGCTGGAGACTGCACGATCCAAAACAATTCTGGCTGGCGGAGATACAGGATCGCTGCATTCTGGGCCTGGACCTCCTGAACAAGTAGGAGCAATCGACTTGGCTGAGGGAACCCTGCCTTGGCCAGAGCCAACTGCGCCTGATTCGGTCGGGAGAAGGAAGGGGACAACGCCGCACCAGAACCACCGTGGGCGATAGCCAGACGAGGGAGGTTAGCCGGACGCTGGGGGCAGGACCGGCCCCCCAGAAAACAGAGGACAGGACATCGGGCGACAGAGTTTGCAAAGAACTTCAACTGTCTCTGCCCCTCCCTGCAGAACTTTCCGCCCCCTACATTGCTAACCCGGTGGAACACAGGACCGGTACAGGGACAACTGATGCGTGAAGGCGCTGGCAGAGGAGTAAGGAGGTCTATCTCAGGGCCAGCGGGACCAGTTATGGGAAACTATTGAGGGGTACTTGGACATTTTTGCTGCAAAACATAGAGGACTGTGGGCGGACTGGATTAATTCAGCACAGCATTAACACAGGAGGCAGCTCCGATCCGGGGCCACGGCGGCTACCTTGGCAAAGCGGGAAGCGGCGAGGCATGATTCTGGAAATGGCCGCTGCGGGTGGTGAAACCGTCGGCTAGCCCCCTGGGCTGGCGCCAGCCCAGTTGGTAAAAAGAAAAGACGGGTCACTGCGGTTCTGTGTGGATATCGCAAACTGAATGCAGTGACCCACAAGGACTCGATACCCCCTCCCAGAATCGATGAAGTTTGGACCACATCGCGGGCTCCCCGCTGGTTCAGTTCCCTCGACCTCGCAGCGGATACTGGCAGGTTGAGCTGGCCCCCTTGAGCCACGATAGAAAACTGCATTCTCCATTGGCCAGGGTCTGTGGCAGTTTTCAGTGATGCCCTTGGACTGTGCAATGCCCCAGCAACGTTCGAAAATGGATGGATGGGTGCTCGCCGGAGTTCCACGGACCCATTGTGTTGTGTGCCTGGATGACTTAATGGTGCACGCTTACAACCTTTTCGGCGGCACTGCAGAACTTTGCGAGGACTGTGTTGACGATCCGTGAGCTGGTTTGAAACTCCCACCCTGGGAAGTGCAACCTGCTGAGAAGAGAAACACTTCCTCCGGACACGTTGTCGGGGCAGGCGGCATTGAACCCTGCTAAAGTGACTGCTGTAAGGACTGGCGGTCCCAGGACTGGGTGACGGAGGTGCGTGGCTTTCTGGCCTGGCGTCTTATTACCCGCCGCTTTGTGAAGGACTTTGCTCAGATCGCCAGGCCCCTGCAACCGCCTGACCGAAGGGGCGGGTTCAGCTGGGACACCCACTGCGCCCAGCTGCCTTTGGGGAATGCGAGAGGCCCTTGTGAAGGCCCCAGTCTTGGCGTTCCTGATCCCCAAAACCGCTCATCCTGGACAGGACGCGAGCGATGTGGGGATCGGAGCAGTCTTGCTAGCCCAGGAAGGCCCGGACGGGAACAAGTGGTCGCGTGCTGCAGCCAAGCTCTTAGTAAAACAGAGCGGAACTATTATGTGACTCGCCGGGAACTGTTGGCTGTGGCACGGGCCATGCACCACTTCCGTCCCTATCTCTACGCGCTTAAGATTCAAACTCTTGCCTGGATCATGCCTCCCTAGGTGGCTGCCTTCATGAGCCGAAGGACAGGTGGCTCGCTGGATAGAGACACCGTGCGGGTATGACTACTCCGCCCAGCACGGGCTGGCGCCTACACACGTAGATGCCCTGTCCCATCGCCCCTGCTTCTCTCTGAGACCAGCACTGCCATCGGATGGAGGAGAGAGAGGCACAGCTGGTTGTCGGGGCTCAGCGCCCAGCCAGGCGTGGCGGTGTCAGCCCTCCCCGAGGTAAAAGCTGTTGGCGCAATGGGAATGCTTGAGCCTCCGGGAAAGTGTGTGCCGTGCCTGGACAGGCACTTGGACAGAGACCTCATGCGGTGGTTCTCAAGCTCTCCGAAGCGACCGTCCTGCGAGCCGGTCCGGGAGACCAGCCACTAGACGCCAGCTGCCAAGACCACGGGTGGCGGACTACTGAGGCAGTGCCCGGCGTGATGACACTTATAAGGCACAAGACACCCCGGGTCTCATGCCCGCTCCAGGGAGGTGTTAGGCGGCGTCGGTGGGACATCTTAGGCCGTTTCCGGACGGAGGGGGGCAACCGCACGCCCTGGTGGCCATGGATTACTTTACTAAATGGGAGGCGCACGCAGTCCCCGATCAGAGCGCCACCACCCGCGCGGAGGCACTGCTGGAAGGCATGTTCTGCCGGGTTTGGGTTCCCGAGGAGCACAGTGACCAGGGGCGAATTGAAGCGCAGGTGTTTGGTGAGGTGTGCAGGCGGCTGGGTATTAAGAAAACCAGACGACCCCACTACACCCACAGAGCGATGGATTGGTGGAGCGGTTTAACCGCACCCTTGCCACCCAGCTGACCATGTGGGACCCTCCCAGCACCAGCGTGATCGATCAATGCTTGCCCTGGTCCTAATGGCCACCGACTGCAGTGCATGAATCTGGGGTGCACGCCAGCGGCTCTTATGTTTGGGAGAGCCCGCACCCCAGTGGACCTTGTGTTCGCCGGCCACCTCGGCTCCACACTCGGGAACCTGCCGGGCCCGAATACCTCCAGCTACAGGACCGATTGGACACTGCCCATGCTTACGCTGGAAGCACCTCCTCGGCTGGCCAGCGTCAGAAACGGGCATACGATACTCACTGCAAGGCCGGGATTTCAAGCTGGAGCAGGTCTGGGTTCATTGCCCCGCGAAAGGGATTCTGCCCAAGTGGCCAGTAACTGGGGCCCCCTGTTGTTCTGGAGAGGCTCTCCGAGGTGACTATCGAGGCGGGTTGCGGACCCGTGGCAGGCGGTTGTGCTCCATTGAAGACCGCTTTGGCCCCCACCGCCCGAACAAACTCGTTGTCCCTGCAGCCAGCCCGGGAGGCCAGCTCCCAGGACGTGAAAGCGCCTTGCAACAACCGAATAGTTCACCAGCTGGTGGCCCAGGTAGAGCATTCGCCTCAGCTGACTCCCAGCCCGCTGCACCTGTGCTCCAGCTGGCCAGCGATCCGGCACCACCCCGGACCTCTGACTTTGTGAGACATTATGCCGGACGGGACGCCTGGCCCTAAGATGGGGGGGGTGTAACGGGCACGGGCTGACTGACCGCTACACCTGTCGGCTAATAGGGCGCCAGTTCGGAGCCAGTCCCCACATTTGGTTAATGTGCAGCAGAGGATGCTGGGAGTACGAACTATGGTAGGGAGAAACGGAATTGTTGTTGTGCTTATTTGTTTGTTATTGTAAAAGTTCCAGTACTGTTCTATGCATTTCGTAATTGTTATTACCCTTCCGGTGTTGTTTGTTACATGTGAATGTCACCCTGAGAGGCAGAGTAGTGCTCGGGGGGAAGGCTGTGCGTGTTTGGTTGGTTGGCGCGACTGCTGTTAGCTGCTTAATAAACCGCATTACCTAAAGAGTTATTGTGTGCGCGTTCCATTAACCCCTTTCCTTCACGCACTGGTAATGGCGGGATGGTTAATACCTTGCCATCCTGCTTGGAAGAAGAAGATCAGAAGGGATCTCGGAACAACTTAATTAGCCCAGCTATTGGCGGATCTAGAACACCCAGCTGACATGGAGAGAAGCAAGACCAGCTTCCAGAGAAGACCCACCCAGTGAACTCTTGCTGCAACTAGAGAAAGAAGCTGGCAGCCAAGCGCCACCTCAGGAGAGCTTGAAAGGGCAGCAAAGCCCCAGCATGTGCCCTCGGAGAGCCTTGAGGCAACCAAACGTCTCGGGGCAGCAGCCTAGGCCAGACTAGCAGGCCAGACCTTCTCAGGAGAGGCTCATGACATGATGTGAGAGGGAAGAGGGAGACTGACCGAGCGGAACCAAAGTGTGAGCCTGTATCAGGTGGCTAGCCCCACCTCTCGGTGGAACTCCAGCATGACCTGTAACAAGGTCTGTCAGGCAGGCAGCTGCTCAAGCCAGGGACTTCTAAGCCCTGGGAAGCCTACCAAGCAAAGTTCCGCCCTGCAGCCTTGGCAAACAACAACTCAGAATAGAAGAACAGACGGGCAGCTGGCGGCAGCACTGGAAGGGAAGGCGCAAGCATTGCTCGATTTAGACCCAGAGGAGCCGTGGTGATTTCCATACCCTATCCACGGCTCTCAAGCGCCGCTTTGGACAAGTGGAGTCAACCGCCAGCCTCTTGTGATCGCCGCCAGAGAGCCAGTGGTAAAACCGGGATACTGGTCAGCGGACACTAAATACTTGGCACGGAGGGGGTATCCTGGTTTACCCGCTGTACAAGAAGACCTGGGGATGGAGGCGCTCATCCGTGGCCTGAACCCCACCGCCAGACAACAGGTTGACTCGTTGTTCCTGATCCTCCCTAGAGCAGGCTTTTAACCCATGCCCTAAGGATTGAGGCCCGTGTTCGAGGAGGGCGAGCGGTCCGGATCCCAAAGTCTGGGCGTCAGAGGAAAGGGAAAGATAGCGATGGAGACGAGGATGCATGGCCTGTCGACAGATACGCCTGTAAAATACAGAGCACAAGGCCAGGATCACCTGCATTACTGTCTGCCCATGCATGGTCACCCAGTGCCGTCTGAACAAGAGGCATTCGTGTGGGAAGCGAGAAAAGGGCTGATAAGCGGGGGACCGCCCATCCTTCACCTTCCTTCCCCACTTGGGAGACAATGAGAGCGGCCGGTGTTGGCAATGGTCAGGCGTGTTGGCCGGGGGGCAAGCAGTCACTGCCTGCTCTAAATGGGGTGCAGGAGGTGCAGAGGGCCTTAAGTGGAACCGCAGACTCCCATCCTGCGGCGGGGTCCTCCCAGAAAGTGGCCGGATGGCTGGGGAGGCTGGGCCACAAGGTTAAGCCTCCCGCTTTTGTCACACGGCAGAATTCATCCCATAGCTGAGACTGACAGTCTGGAATCAACTCGGGAACTGCCCGGGCTCAAAACAATTCTGGCTGGGCGGAGATACAGGATGCAGCTGCATTCTGGGCCTGGACCTCCTGAACAAAGTAGGAGCTACAATCGACTTGGCTGAGGGAACCCTGTGCCTTGGCCAGAGCCAACTGCTCGATTCCGGTCGGGAGAAGGAAGGGGAGCAACGCCGACCAGAACCACCGTCTTGGCATAGCCAGACGGGGAGGTTCGCCGGACCCTGGGGGGGACCCGGCTCTCCCAGAAGCAGAGGACAGGACATCATGGACAGAGTTTACAAGGGCTTCAACTGTCTCTACCCCCTCCCCTAGAACTTTCACCGCCCCTAACCAACCACCGTGGAACACAGGACCTGCAGACAACTAATCGCAGTGAAGGCGCTGTAAGAGGGGAGTAAGGAGGGTCTATCTCAGGGCCAGCGGGACCAAGTTATGGAACTTGCCCCTTAAGGGGTGCCGGACATTTTTGCTGCAAACATAGAGGACTGTGGGCGGACTGGATTAGTTCAGCACAGCATTGGCATCGGGAGGCGGCTCCCGATCCGGGGCGGCCACGGGCGGCTACCCCTGGCAAGCGGGAAGCGGCGAGGGCATGATTTGAAATGGTCATGCGGGTAATTGAACCGTCGGCTAGCCCCCACGCCGCCAGCCCAGCTGGTAAAAAGAAAGAGCGGGTCCTGCGGTTCTGTGTGGATTATCGCAAACTGAATGCAGGACCCACAAGGACTCGTACCCCTCCCCAGAATCGATGAAGTTCTGACTACATCGCGGGGCTCCCGCTGGTTCCAGCTCCCTCACCTGCGCAGCGGATACAAGGTTGAGCTGGCCCCTGAGGCCGCGAAAACTGCATTCCATTGGCCAGGGTCTGTGGCGGTTTTCAGTGATGCCCTTGACTGTGCAATGCCCCAGCAACGTTGACGCCCTGATGGAGTGGGTGCTGCGGAGTTCCACGGACCCATTGGTGTTGTGTACCTGGATGACTTACTGGTGCACCCAACCTTTCGGGCGGCACTGCAGAACTGCGGACTGTTCGAGCGCATCCGGCAGGAGCTGGCTTGAAACTCCACCCTGGGAAGTGCAACCTGCTGAGAAAAAACACACTTCCTCCGGACACGTTGTGGGCAGGCGGCATTGCCACAGACCCTGCTAAGTGACTGCTGTAAGGACTGGCGGTCCCCAGGACTGTGACGGAGGTGCGAGCTTTCTGGGCCTGGCGCCTTATTACCGCCGCTTTGAAGGACTTGCTCAGATCGCCAGGCCCCTGCACCGCCCTGGACGAAAGGGGCGGTTCGGCTGGGACACCGACTCGCAGCTGCCTTTGGGAATTGCGAGAGGCCTTATGTGGAAGGCCCCAGTCTTGGCGTTCCTGATCCCAAAACCGTTCATCCTGGACACGGACGCGAGCGATGGGGGATCGAACAGTGCTAGCCAGGAAGGCAGACCCGGGGAACAAGTGGTCGCAGACTACAGCCAAGCTCTTAGTAAAACAGAGCGAACTGTTATTGTGACTCGCGGAACTGTTGGCTTGTAGCACGGGCCATGCACCACCGTCCCTATCTCTACGGGCGAAGATCAAGCTGGCACGGATCATGCCTCCTGGGTGGCGCTGCTCAACTTCCGCGAGGCAGAGGACGGGTGGCTCGCTGGATAGAAACACAGGGCCATGACTACCCCGTCCAACGGCTGGCCGCCACACAATAATGCAGATGCCCCAACCCACGCCCCTGCTTCTGAGGACTGTAAGCACTGCCATCGGATGGAGGCGAGAGCACAGCCGGTCCTGAGGAGCGGTAAGTGCTGCCACTGTAGCTGTGGAGACCCCCCAGCGGTTGCCAGCTGGGGAGATCCAGCGTCAACAGGGTTCGCACGCTGAGCTGGCACCGCTGATCCGCTGGTTATCGGGCGGTCAGCGTAACCAGACGTCTTGTGTCAGCCCTCTCCCGGAGGTAAAGCGCTGTTGGTGCAATGGGAATGTTTGAGCCTCCGGGAAAGTGTGCTGTGCCGTGCCTGGACAGACCCCTGCGGACAGGCGCAAGCGGTTACAAGGTGGTTTCCTCAAGCTCTCCGAGAGACCGCCCCACAGGCCGTGCATGGCGGACCAGCCACTAGACACCCGGCGTTACCAAGACCCTGGGTCGGCTCGGGAGTGGTTCTACTGGGAGGTGCCGGCGTGATGTGGAGACTTATGTGCGACGTTGTGACCAGTGCACTTCGAAAGGCTCCCCTGACCGCTCTCATCCCCGCTCCAGCAGTACCAGGTGGGGGCACCATTAGAGCGTCGGTGTGGACATCTTGAGGGCCGTTTCCGACGGAGGAGGGGGCAACAGGTACGTCCTGGTGGCCGGCGGATTACTTATAAATGGCCCGAGGCGCACGCAGTCCCCGAGGTGAGCGCGACTACCTCACGCTGGAGGCACTGCTAAGGCATGTTCTGCCGGTTTGGGTTCCCGAGCCAGTGACCAGGGCGAACTGAAGCGCGGGTGTTTGGTGAGGTGTGCAGGCGGGTGTTAAGAAAACCAGGCGACCCCACCAATCTACAGGCGATGGATTGTGGAGGCGGTTAACCGCACCCTTGCCACCCAGCCGACCATGTGGACCTCCCAGCAATTGCGTGACTGGGATCAATGCTGCCCATGGTCCCAATGGCCTACCGGACTGCAGTGCATGAATCTACAGGGTGCGCCAGCCATCTCTTATGTTTGGGAGAGAGCCGCCCCAGTGGACCTTGTGTTACGTCACACCACCTCAGCTCCACACCGAACCTGCCCGTACGGAATACCTCCAGCAGCTACAGGACCGATTGGACACCGCCCATGCTTCGCTCGAAGCACCTCCTCGGCCCAGCCAGGCGTCACAGAAAGACATCTGATACTCACTGCAAAGGGCCGGGATTTCAAGCTGGGGAGCAGGTCTGGGTTCGTGCCCGGTGAAGAAAGGGATTCTGCCCCAAGCTGGCCAGTAACTGGAGGGCCCCTGTGTTGTTCTGAGAGGCTCTCCCAGGTGACTTATCGAGTGCGGGTGCGGACCGTGGTCAGGGGTTGTGGCCACAAGACCGGCAGCCCCCTACCGCCCGGAACAAACTCGGGTTGTCCCTGCAGCCAGCCGAGGCCAGCTCCAGGAGGGCAAAGCGCTTCCCCTTGCAACAACCGAATAGTTCACCAGCTGGTGGCCCAGGTAGGAGCATTCCGGCCAGCTGACCTCCCAGCCCGCTGCACCTGTGCTCCAGCGTGTGGCCGATCCGCCGTCGACCACCCCGGGACTCTCTGACATGAGACATAAGTGTTGGGCCGACGACGCTCGGCCCAAGATGGGGGCTGCGTATAGCGCACGTGCTGGACCGACTAGCGTTGCCACCTGTCGTGAATAGGGCGCTTGCCGTTCGAGCCAGTCCCCCACATTCAGTTAATGTGCAGAGGATGCTGGGAGTACGAACTATGGTAGGGGAGAAACGGAATTATTGTTGTTGTGTTTTATTTGTTTATTGTAAAAGTTCCAGTACTGTTCTATGCATTTCCTGTAATTGTTATTACCCTTCCGTGTTGTTTGTTAAGTATGAATGTCACCCTGAGGTGCAGGCGAGTTTGGGGTGGGAAGGGCTGTGTGTGCGTGTTTGGTTGGTTGGCGCTGACTTGTTGTTAGCGTTTAATAAACTGCATTACCTAAAGAGCTATTGTGTGCGTGTCTCCATTAATCCCTGTGCTCGCTTCTAATATATACCAATTATAATTCACGTAAATATAGTTTCATATTGTTAATTAGTTTCCATAGCATAAAAAGAGCAATTTAATGTATGCTAATGTATGTCTGTATAGATTATTTATCTGTGACGGCGTGCCGCCCCTGTGTATTTTGTGTGTTATGTGTTGTATGTTGCGTGCATTAATGTTAATGTTGAATTGTATATCATTGGTACACGGATATAAAATGGGTAAAAAATTTAGTATTTAAATTGTATAATTATATTTAGGCACGATTGCACTATCCTTCACGTGCATTTAAAGTATAGTATGTGAGCAATGTTGCACAGAATATTCACGTGCTGGGTTAAGTGAATAATTAATTAGTACTGAATCCCAGCACAACAGCATATATAGATGCAACATTTCTTTCACTTTCGGGGGTTGTGTGTTGGTGAGTGGAGAAACGGGATTGGCGACGGAGGTAATTGTAGCGTAAAATAAGAAAAAATAAAGCTCACCGTGTTTGTTCGTAGTAATGCTTTTGTTTGTCTGTTTATTTTGGCTCAAGTGCCGTGTCTGTTTTGTGTTTAAAACCTTTTATTTTCTGTTCTGTTTATTTATTAAATGCTGAGCGGAAGCATTCGCTCAATACCAAACTCTACCGCTCGTTTTGTTTATTTATTTCCTGGCTCTGGTCTGACACCACCAACTCAGGCCGTCTTTGACAGCATCCCACACTCCATTTGCACTGATGTTCCTAAGAATGATATCACAGGAAAACTGGGGTAGTCAGTTTAATTAGATACGCAATTTATACTAATCATTTTAAAAGCTATTGTTAAAATTGTAGTGAGCAATTATCATTTTCCTCAATAGTACACAGCTATTAATACACTGTTTTTTGCCATGATTACATATGAAAAAGATTTCAATGAAGAACATATAATTTGCCAAACCATATAATTAGACAATGTTTCATCTGTCTAATTACCTGCCAGGCAAATACAGCAGAACCTTTTGTACCACACTTACCACACGTGTGGAATTGTAATTTGTTGGCTGTTGAAAATGTTGTATATCTTAGTAAAGACTTGCTGATGCTAGTATCATTAACTCAATAGCACGCTTTGGAGGAGATCCTTCACAAAAGGAAACAGCTAAGGTGCATGCAGTAACTTTTAAAATGAGCTGTTATGAGTTATTTATATTAGCTTTTAACATAAGTGTTTTGTTTTATTACTAGAAAACCATGTTGTTAATATAGCATGTTTTGTGACCATGGCACCTATTTCGATACAAACAACAAATGACAGCCCATGACAGCTTACCAAACATGGCAAAATGTAATAAAAGCATGCTAAGCGCATTAAAAAAAACAACTTGTCAAACCTTGGTACACTGTGCTAAATGCATAGTATAACATGGAGAAAGCATACTAAAACTGCAAAAGTACAGCACAAATTAACTGTGGTAAACTTTGTAAGAGAGTTACAAAGGTTTCACTTGCTATCCTAATCAGATATCTGTTACAGTCTGTTCAGCTTTATTCCCCAGCTGATTTATGGACGATATTTGAATAAAAACATTATTGTTGAAAAGATGCGAAGACAGCAGCAAATAAGCAATGTGTTTAGATGTAAACAAGACAGGGTCTGTTCAGTCACAGTTTAAACATTGAAGAGTATGTAACGTCATGTTATTTGAATTGCTGTTCATTCCTTTACTAGTTTCTGGTGTTTGAAACCTTTCATCTCCTGTTGCTCCAATACTTGCTATTATCATTCCTAAATCTGCCTTTTTGCCTGGTTTTGAGTTTCCTTTTGAGGCAGTTATCGTGTTAACCATGTAGAGTGCGACAGATGGACAGACAGGCGGATGGACGGACAGACGTGGCAGGCAGGCAGGCAGGCACAGACAGACACACAGACACACAGACACAGACAGACAGACAGACAGACACAGAGATACAGAACAGACAGTGTTAAGGGTCTACATTTTAGTAAAAGAACCTAGAAATCCAATCTCAGATGAACAGCTATGTAATTAAAACTATACCCCTGTATTCCTATAGCATTAACACTTTCTATCTGCAAGTTTTATAAACAAACAACAGCTATTTTTCACACAGTACTTGAAATAAAGACGATGAAATTCAACCAAGGAATGACATATGTCAAAACAACAAGGTTCAATACCAAAACAGAAAATTCCAATACAAATGTTACATTTACATTTAGTGGGAGAAACAAGGTATGGGCAAAAACAGACGTTTGACTATTTTAAAGAACTTATACAATATAAAATAACATTTGGGTCAAAATCTTATCACAATAATCTGTGTCTCTTGTTAGTTTTGGATTGGTAATTATTGCCCAAACCAACTTGAAACATATATTAGTGTAATAATATTCAAACCCATTTATTATTCTATATATTTATATAAACATTATATCATTGTGACGATGCCCGGCCCTGTGTGTTTTTCTGTTACATATGTTGCGGTGGTGTGTTAAATGTTGGTGTATAGTCATTGGTACACCGGATATAAACGGGTCTGTGTAACACGAGTGTTTTAAATGTATATTTGTGTTAGGCACGGATGGCACGGCACTTCATTTAGTAAAATGTAATATGTAGTACGAGGGGTACTTTATTGATTCACTCTGCAGTTGTACCACCCAATTGAATGATTGATTAGCAGTCGAGTCTCGCACAACTGCATAAAAGCAGCATGTTTCACCACTCGGGTGTTCGTGCGGAGAACGGGATTGGAGACGGAGGTAGTAATTGTTAAAATAATAGTAGTTAAATCTGCTCACCGTGTTTTGTCTGTGTAGTCCGCTTTTGTTTGTCTGTTTATTTTTGGCCTCGCTACCGTGTCCTGTTTTTGTGTTTGTATGTTACAACCTTTTTATTTTGCTGTTCTGTTTATTAAATGCAGCAATACAAAATCGAACGAAGTACAACAA